>CM038365.1:15926616-16095410 GCA_021464625.1 Proterorhinus semilunaris | reverse complement strand
ATTTGAGTAAAGCCAAACTGGAGAACATGTCCTCGGTCCAGGCGGGGGTTAAGAGGTTAACTACTGTTTGTCTCCTTCACTTCCCCCTCTTCTCTGGGCTGTGGCTGAAACAGGAGCTCAAGAAGAAAAGGACTGTAAAGAAGGTCTGGGCACAAGTTGTTATAGGAGAATATGAGCTGAGATTGAATTAGAGTCAAAAATGCTTCAAAAATAACTGAACAAGTGGCTCAGACGTCCTGTCCATGATTTATTCTTCACACCGCGAGACTTTGATGGAACATTTAATTATCTTTTGCTGTGTGCATGAACAATGATTCTGTTGTTGTCAGCCATGTATATTGTGCCGTTTCTGTTTCTGATCAAACTTTACTAAAGGTTATGATTCACGAACTGTCCATCATAAAGAGGTCACCTGACCTTACGCTTAAAACCGATTTATTTTGTCCTTTTCATTACGCTGCTTTCCGTCAAACATTTAAGCTATTTTCAAAAGCGTGCAGCCTAATCAGGAAACGATCACGTCTTCATTAGGTTATTGTTGTTGTTGTTCATGTTAGCTATAAGCCTAATTTTTAACATTAAAACACACGCCCGCCATGTGTAGGTTCGCAATACATTTTAGTACTGAGTAAAGAAAAACACTTACTTGAGGTTCTTAGCGTTTATCTTAGTTCAGTCCCGTAGATTCCCGTTCATTATTTGTTTGAATCAATGGTTTGGCTCTCAGACCCGCAGAGACCACACGGAGAAAACCTGTGCTCGTTCATGAGTCACGAGCACGTCCACAGGCCTGGTGACGTCACACCATTGGAAAACTTTAAAACAATTATTTTGGAAAAAAAAAAAGTATATGTCCTAAAAATAGTAATTTTTAAGAAATATATTAGCCTTAGTCTGAAACTCCAGATGCCCTGTGGACCATTTTACAGGCTCCTCCTTTTACATGAGTGTCTATGACAAAAAGGGCTTTTGAGCCGCAGGCTGCAATACCACGGCCTGCCACTAGCACGTAGTGAAATTGGGTGAAAAGGGGCGTATCCCCCCCTTGGTTCCATTAGCAGCTCTTTTTGGACCAAGGTAAGGTACCTAGGCTTTGGGAAACAGCCCCTGACTAACCTCTGTAGCACTGTTGGAGCGGACTGCGGTCCCTGTGGCAGACATATCGGGGACAGGAAGAGAATTGGGGACAGGCGTATCCCAGAAGACTTTGCGGCGGAGGCAACAGCAGCAGCAGCGCCGCCATTGAGCTCAGCGGCTATAAGTGGATGCGGTAAGTTGCTTTTATTTTTTTTTTATTGTTCCTCACGAAGGAAAGTTAATAACTTTTAAGGCCATTCAGGACAAGACATGTCCACGTGTAAAGAAACCCGATGGTCTGTGTATTGGTTGAATCCACGTGGATTTACGATCTAGCCTCTTTGGTTAACTCAGCGGCACGCGCTGTGAGTTGTAGCCGAGCGGAGTGAGCTCTAACTCGGCTAAAGGTTCTACGAAGCTCCGCTGATTTTCTCCGGCTCTATTGTAGATACAATTGTGAAAACTTGAGGGAAAAGGTTGTTAGTGACTGTTGTTGACTGTGTATTTATATTACTAGTAATAGTTTGGCTAATATAAGAAGTAAGGTGCTCAAAATAGTGTAGTGTTAAGACAAATGAGTAAATACTCGAGCGATCTTTCTCATATCTTTGCAAACGTTTCATGAATAATCACAGTAATTAAATAAACTGTTAAAAGTGTAACGCCTATAGGCTAGAACACTTATAAGGTAATATATGCAAAAATAAACAATCAGTTACAATTGTACTAAAGGTTTTTAAACTATTTTCAGGACTTCTATTGTTTGCCCTTAGTTTCAAAGCTTGATAACGAATAAGCTAAATAAGCTTTACTAATTACTAAAGTGTTGGTTCAAGCGGAGGAAAGAATAGTCTCCGTGGAGATAATGGGCCAAATTAGATCTACAGTCAGCTAGAGTGGACTCTACAGCTACGTTTAATACGTGGATTAACAATAGTAAATGTTATAGTCATGACAGAGCCTGGTTTAAATGTGTGAAGAGAAAGATAACTTTGAATATGCAAGACTATTGACTCAAAGGCCTGACCAATCAGAGTGGGCTCAGAGCATTTGAATGTGAAAAGCTTTAGGTGTGGAGCAGGAACAATGAGCTGAAAAGAGGAGGAGGAGGGGGGGGGGGGGGGCAGCAGAGGTTTCATCCACAGAGGTGAGGGAGGGCTCCTTTGGGGAGGGGCTTTCCACACAGAGCTATAAAAGCCCCCAGTGACTTCCAGCTGGACTCTGGACCTCTGGACTCACAGAGCGGCTCCACAGTCTGTGCTGCTGCTGCCCCTCCAGGAGTCTGTCTGCACACAGGTGAGGAGGATCTGCACACAGACACACTCACATCAGCGAGGTGAGGTCAAAGGTCGTTCTAGACTCAAGTCAAGACGTGTTTTACAATGAAAAATAGACTGGACTTTCTTCTTGCAGCTCCAGCGCTCAGACCATAGATCTAAATAATAGAGATGGGCGGGTCCCATTCAGCCCCATTCATAGTAATGATCCCGAGTGGTCTGTGAAATGAACATGGCTACGAGCCTCCACAGAGCTCCAGAGCCTGTCAGTCAGAGATTTAAGCTTCCACTTTTTATTGCTGATGTACAAAAACCAGTGTGGTTAAAACTAGGGCTGAACGATTTAGGAAGATAATCTAATTGGGACTTTTTTCTTCAATATTGCGATTAAATATGTGATTATTGTTGCAAGGTCCTCTCATGTATTTTACACCCAACACAAGCAATAAATCAGTCTGTTTCATAATAAACCATTTTAGATTTATTTAAAGTGAAAATTGCAAACAAACAAAACTGTGGCTTGACTTGACCTATTCAAAATGTGCACTTCTTAAAAACCTTCTGAACTTAACAGTCTATACATAAATGAAAAGGATATTTTTGGTATATAGATATAAAACAAATGAACTCACTGATCCAGTCAGTAACATCACCCATACTAAAGTGCAGGAAAAGTAATAACAAAAATCTGCTTTAACCAACATTTTTTAGATAAATCAAACTCTCAACGAACACAAAATAAACTAGTGTATGTTCTTATTAAATCGAAAAGAAAAAAAACACTAAAAAGGAAATGCAGTATTGTATTCCCTCAGTAACAGCAGTACACCACATAAGTGCAAAATGAGTACGGCACTATCAGCCAGACAGATTCTTCTGGGAGCTTACAGATTTGGAAAACCAGCATGTCAACCTTTGCTGGTTTTAGAGACGAGCGAGTGCAAGTCACTATATTCCCTCCAGTGCTGAAAAGACGCTCTGAAGGAGCACTCGTGGCAGGGACACTCGCAGAGTTGTGGAAAGTTGATCTTGTGCACCTTCCACCAGGCTAATGGGTCATCTTCTCCATCAATGGTAGGGGTCATGAGGTAACTGTTTAAAGCCAATATAATTCCACACTACTGACGTGCTGCTCCTCTTTGATTCCCAAACGTTCACCTGGGTCAGCTCCTGTCGAGCCCGATGCCGTTGTGCAACAGGTAGCGCAGCTAAACATGAGTCAAACCGCAGCCCTTGTGGATAGCAAATCACGTTTTATCATATCAGACAGTGATTAAAAAACAGATTTGTTGCTGATTCACAGTGAGCTGATGGGGGAGGGGTGATACTGTATGTGTGAATGAGAACAGAGGGAGGGGGAGGGTCACACCAGGTCTGCAGCAAACTACATTTAGTGTTTTACTGAACAATGTGTGTAACACAACACTAACTCCTGTTTCTGTCTGCAGAGAAATGGACCCAGCTCAGCCTCTGAAGACTCCCCGCACACAGGGAAAGACATACAGCTGTGAGCAGTGTGGGAAAGGATATACTACTGCACACAGTCTTAAACGTCACATGAGAAGCCACACTGGGGAGAGGCCATACAGATGTGAGCAGTGTGACAAGACCTTTACTTACTCATTCAGCCTCAAAGAACACATGAAGATACATGATGGAGAGAAGCCCTTTGAGTGTGGCCTGTGTGGACATGTGTTTACTCAGTCTGCAAGTCTTAAATATCACATGAGAATCCACACTGGAGAGAGGCCATACAGCTGTGAGCAGTGTGACAAGACCTTTACTCAGTCATCCAGCCTCAAAGACCACATGAAGATACATGCTAGGGAAAAGGAATACAGCTGTGATGAGTGTGGGAAGTCATTTAATCAACTCTCGGGTCTCAGGCAACACAAGGGAGTCCATGATGGACTAAAGCCGTACAGATGTGAGCAGTGTGGGAACACATTCAGTCATTCACGTACTCTTGAACAACACATGAGGATCCACACCGGAGAGAGGCCATACAGCTGTGAGCAGTGTGACAAGACCTTTACTCAGTCATCCAACCTCAAAGCACACATGAGGACCCACACTGGGGAAAAGCCCTTTGAGTGTGGCCTGTGTGGACATGTGTTTACTCAGTCTACAACTCTTAAAAACCACATGAGAATCCACACTGGAGAGAGGCCATACAGATGTGAGCAGTGTGACAAGACCTTCAATCAGTCATCCAACCTCAAAGACCACATGAAGAGGATCCACACTGGAGAGAAACAGCTGTGATGAGTTTGGTCAGACCTTCAGATATTTTCAGATCAAATGTGCTTCATGACATGAACATGTCTGTGTCGTTCACAGAGACTTATCCAGTTCACTCTATTTCAAACTAATGTTTCACAAATGCTGATGTTTTTAGGGAGGTCATAGAATGTAAATCTTAATCTAAATCTTACTTATATTAAAACACTTTTTTTTTTCCACAAATATGGAAATATATTTGTTTCACCTTCAGAAGTGCAGTGGAAATGTTACAAGCCCAGAATTCACATTTAGAAAAGAAAATATGAATTTGTGCAAACAAATCTTTGTTTTGCACATTCTAAAAATGATCCTTTAAATAGTCTCTTCATTCCCTTGTGTTGTTTTCCTCATGTGTTTTTTCATGTTTGTGTCGTTCACAGAGACTTATTGAGTCGACTCTATTTCAAACTAATGTTTCAGACTTGCTGATGTTTTAGTGTTGATGGAATGTAAAGCTTTACACTTATTTTACACTTTTAACCTCTTAACCCCCAGCTGAACCAAGAACATTTTTTTCACTTCGGCTTTACCCAAATCTAGAAGCTTCTTGACTGGAGCTTACATCCTTTATATAGACCAGTGTAACCCCTCATTTGAAAGCTAAGACCTACAAAACTGATCTAAGACTTTGTTGCCATGTTGTCATCACCTTTTTTTTTTTTCAAGTTTTGAAAGCATTTTAGTTTAGTTTTATTTCTATGGAGGATTGAAAGTGCCACAATTAAATAAATAAATACACCATTAAATAATTAAATACATGTGTCATTAATTAATTAAATGTTTCATTAATTAATTAAATATGGAATTAAATAAATAAATGCACCATTAAATAATTAAATAAATGTGTCATTAATTAATTAAATGTGTCATTAATTAATTAAATTACCAATGATTCTGTGTAAAAAAAAAATATATATATTTATCTATTTAATTAATTATTTCATGGTCCTGTGTTGCAGTGTTTCATGAATTAATTTTATCTGTCAAACTCGCCCATCAAAAGTTGTGGGCGGGCTAAAGCCTGGTCAACTCAAATCTTGTGTTTTTTGGAAACATGGCGGCTACGCTGATGGAGGACCTTCATGAAGTTTCAAGGGAGTTGGTGCGAGATATTTTAGACCTTGCTGAGTATGTGGAAGCAGGACCTGCAGACCCCGAGCATATACAGAATAAAGCGGAGGAATTTATTGAAGTTCTTGGAGTTATTTCTGCACTTTCTGACCATGGCATTGACCGTAGAGTGACCGAAATTTTAGAAGAAGTACTCTACAGCTTCACTGGTACCCGGGCACAACAGGCAAAACACACAGAGGGACCAGGGCGTTTGGCGTTTGATATACCCAGTGCAGTTCTGGAGCATCACATTCTTTGTGGATTACCAGCAAGTCAAATTGCAGCGATGTTCGGAGTGTCAAAAAGGACCATCAGGAGACGCATGAGGCAAAGTGGTTTGAGGTATGTACACTACATTAATGAGTTTTCAGCTTATGAATTCTGTTTAACAGAACATTGGTGTAACATTTATCATTGTTGTATTTTGTTTGCAGAAAGAGAGACCTCTATTCAGCTGTGAATGATGAGGAGTTGGACCGCATTGTAAGTGAAGTCCACAGAAGACATCCAAACGACGGCTACAAGTTAATGCGTGGTCATTTGAATGCAAGAGGTGTGCGTGTTCCAAGTGAGTATAATGATATGGTGTAATTTAGGTTAGCAACTTGTTAAGTCTTTCATAACATGAAATTAACTTTTTTGGTTATGCTGTAGTGTAGTACTTTTACACGCATTGTTTTTTTTTATTATAATACGACTATTTCTTCAAAATAAGTGACACCACAGGAAACTGCCAGTGAGAGTATGGTTATTTTATTTTCTTCCCCTCAGTCTCAAGACTGCAAGAGTCTTTACGCAGAGTCGATGCAGAGGGAGTTCACCTGAGACGTCTAAGGTTGCGTGTATTAAGACGACGGCAGTATTCTGTTCCTGGCCCAAACTCTTTGTGGCATATAGATGGGCACCATAATCAGGTCGGTAATGTTGGCAGAGAATCGGTGCATCTAATCAGAAGTGCTTTACAAAAATAATGTGTGTGTTCACATTGTCTGACAGGTGGAGATTTGTTGTCCATGGTGGGGTGGATGGATTCAGTCGTTTAGTGGTCTACCTGACTGTGGCTGGCAATAATAGAGCCTGCACAGTCTTACAAAGTTTTATCGCTGCTGTTGAGCAGTATGGGCTACCTTCAAGGGTACGGTCTGATAAAGGGGGAGAGAATGCAGATGTGGCAGAATTCATGATCAGGAGCAGAGGTACTGACAGGAATTCGCACATCACAGGCAGAAGCGTCCATAACCAACGGTAAATAAATGTTTGGCTCACACAACAAGCACACCATATGAATGTACTTTTTTAGCATATGCCACACATAAATTAACACCTTTTGTCAATTTGATCCAAAACACAGAATAGAAAGGATGTGGAGGGACGTTTATGAACATGCACTGGACCTCTTCTATCAGATCTTCACTTCATTGGAATATCAGGGAACACTGAATCCAGACAATGAAGTCCATCTTTTTGCCCTGCACTGGATCTTCCTTCCACTAATCCAGCAAAGCCTCAACTCTTTCCGAGATGCTTGGAAATTTCATGGTCTTAGAACTGAAAGGAATCAATCACCACAGCAACTCTGGAGAAGATACAGAGAGCAAGGCCCTATGGAGGATCCTATTGAGGTTAAAGAAAAATATACACCTTTTCATCCCCAAATTACAAAGAGACTTGAAAGTATTGATAGGCTAAACGAGCCACGGTATCAACACATGTATCATACGCAGTAAGCGTGCACGTGTCATTTTAAGAAAAGTCACATGAACAGATTCACTATCAGTTCGTCTCACACGCAACTAGCAGCAGTATGCAAGGGTCACCAGTTCAATGGAGCAACCAGACTATCGGATCACTCATTTTCTCATTTGAATCTGCCACAAACAAGTCTTGCTGTCACAGCACTTTGTATTTCATTTGTAATTTCACCATTTTATCTTGATTGGGGACTCTATTTTGGATCGTGTGGTCTGTGGTACTTTAATGTAGACTTTCATACATTAGTTTTGTCAGGAATTAGAATCATAAAGTTTCCATTTTCATAATCCTCAGCAGTTACCTTTTACTCAGTATGGCCAATATGGTGGTGCTAATGAGCTGGTTAAACAAGCTTATTCATGTCAATTTGGTTCACGTTTCTGAAAGAACAAGCTCCATGCACACTGATACTGTACTAAAGGTGTCACACACACTTTGGCCTCATCTGCTCATCACTACTTGAAATAAAATGCAAGAATCCAAGGTTAGTGCCTTCACAAAAAAGAGACCAACGTCTTATAGGTTATATAGCTGTAGTTACAATGGTGCATACAATGCATACCTGTACTGTTACAAACTGAATTGGACAATCTAAAATACCTCATGTCACCAGTTTTAAGTACACAATTGATCATGCTTCTTGTCCTTTCAGGTTTATGAAGGCTATGGGATTGACTGGAACGGACCTCACGCTCTTCATGGAGGCACCGTGTCAGTCCCGGAGATTGAACTGGCTCGTGAACTCTCAGATGAAGAAGTAGCCATTTTGCCAGCTCCAGGAGTTTCTATAACTGAAGCACTCAGATCATATGTAGAGACTGTGCAGGTTTTAGAAAGAGTCTTAGACTGATGTCCAACCTATGCTTTTATTTAGCATTATAGAACAGGCATGAACTGAAAGTTCTTTTCATGGCAAAAAAGTAGTACAAGTGTTTTACTTTGAAGCTATGCCATAAACTGCACAGCTCCCCTACTCTTGAACATACTTTACCTCCTGTCTCATTGAACACAGAATGATTAACATCAATTCTGTTCTGTTAACACGGACAGCCAAAGATACACAACTGTTTTTTTCTGTAAAATGTGTAAAAACATGTCAAATGCTGCACAGTATAAACTTTTTTTTCCACACATACTGCATTTGTGTCAATTGAACTGAACAGTGCATTTAATAACTGTCTGAAAAAAGACTAAACAAGTCCAAATCCAGTCCGAGCACTATTTATGGCAGCCAGAAGCGCTTCCTCAAATTCAGTGTAGATTTTGAAATGAGCAGGCAGCTTTAGTGTTTCAAAGCATGTGGCAGACGTAGGAAAGTTTCCCACAGAAACCTCCACTTTTAGTTCAGAAGGAAGCCTCTCCCAGCCAACCCAGAATGTCAGCAGCTGGGCCAGTGTGTCTGATGAAGCTGAAAGTCAAGATGACATTAAGTTAAACTTTAATTGATCATATCTAATCAATGACACAAAAGCATTTGCTAGTAGAGCAAAACATAACAAGGTGTTATACCAGTTTCAATGAACATTCTTAAAAAGCCAGTGATGCGGCATATGGACTCTATGTCAAAGTCTTCATCACTGTCCTCAACCTGCCATATGATTTTTTCCAGGAGCATCTTAAAGAATCATATCAAAGTATTTTAAATGGAGAACTTATTTGGCTTCATTCTTGGTCAATGGAAAAATAACCAGTTCAATACATGTAAATTAATTAAGTAAAGAAAAAATATAACTACATTTCTGACTTACCTGGGGTGTAAACTGTATTTCAGCCATTTTGGGGAAAAGAAGTGGGACAATATCTGGCCTAGATGTCAGCAAGGGCCATAGCATAACATCTTTCAGTCCCTTTCTCAACTGTTGAATTTGGCGCATAGTCCTCCCAATCACCTAAGAGACAGACCAGAACTATAACACAAGCCAAATGCTCAACCAATTTTGGGGGGGAAATGTTCATAAAAGTAAAATTATTATGTTAATATAATTAATTAAGAATATATCAACCGATAAGACATTTACACATTTTTAAATAATGTGCCCCAATATTCAGATAGTTATTTTCCACCCTGCAACTCACTGAATGAATTAGAAGTTTGCTATGCAGCCATCTCCGATTTGTTTTTGTGACAGCTGGGAGATCCCAAGACATGGAGAGTTCTGACACAGTGTTCTTCTGTTCTGGTGTAAGTTCTTCATGTTCAAGCTAAACTCGAGACCATATACGTTATTACATTTTACAAGGCAAATATTTATTTGTTACATACCAGTTGAATGATACTCCTGATGTGCAGATCAGGACAGTCTTCAGTAACAACTGTTGCTGTTTCAGGGTCTCCATTGAACAGTACATGAATTACAGCAGGACTTAATCCTGTGATGTTGGGTCCGTCATGCAGGAAACTGTGGGCCAACATCCTTCCTGCAACGCGGAAGAGGTTGCTGTCAATAAGCACCTCTGATGCTGCTGGAACGAGGTGGTCAGGTTCACCCTCAAACAGTAATGTACGCCCCATTCCTCCTGTTAAGAACACAGAGTAGTCACAATTAACCACCGAACTGCATTTCAAATTACATCATATTAACCATAAAAATAAACAGGAACTTGCCAAGATTTAGACAAAATCCAAACTGGAGTTTGGAAATTACTGTTGTCATAAAGTGCCGCATTACTCCCTCTCCAATAGCAACATCACCTATAAATATAATACTGACAATAACACAGTGGTAAAACAGTGGCTGAATGATGCAGGTAACTGGACAAGTAACATTTAACAGGCAAGGCAACAAGTCCAGCTCCAAAACAGAAAAATTAGTGATCATCAATTATACACTTTTTTTTTTTGATTTCATTCTCCCATTGAACAATTCCATATGATACTTTAATGATATAAAGCATGCATTTGTAGTTTCTGTGTTCCACATTGTTTTTCTGGATAATTTTGTACGTCTGGAGGTTTGGTGGATTTGTTTACTTTTAAAGTCCAAAATGGTCCTGAAGAAAGCAGCTTTTTAAAAGTAAACAAAATGCTAGCTTTTCAGCTAAACCCATTTGAGATCTACAAATGTCTTCTGAGACACTGAAGAGACACCAAGAGCCCCCCCAGCTGCAGCACAGAGGAGGCATCACAAGAAGAGCTACAGGAAACAAAAAGGGACACACGAGGAGATGTTGAAAGACTGGAGGAAGGGGCTGCAGGAGGAGCTGACAAGTGCAGGACACCACGCTCTGAAACGGGGACAAACCCAGGAGGTGGTGCACCGTTTCAGAGGATCAGAGGAGACAGAGGGCAGCCAGATTTCTTCCGAGTGCTACAGTTTCCTCGACCTCCAAGGTCATGCGGGTCAGGTCGACACAGTGGCAGCGCGGCTCAGCCGCAGCAGCTCAGGACTAACACCTGAACACTATTTCATTGTGCACTTGTACAATGACAATAAAGCACTTACTTAAACTTTACTAATATATTTATATAACAGCATTTATGGTATATTACTTACCAGTGAGAGTACAACGGAGTGGACATGCCCATTCTTGCTGCCGTTTATAGAATGTGAGAAGTTCCCGTTCTCTGTCCTCATCAGAGTCCCTTACATCCATCTTCATTCTCAGTGGTTCCCCAGACGCATGTTCCCTTAGCAGACTCTCTTTGTAAACCATGGCAGCTTGAGCTGGTTCTTTAATAAGCTTCCATTCTAGACAACAATGATAATAAAGTTTTCCATTACAGGGAGACTTGGAGTTGGTGTGTTACATGCAGATACAGATATCCACCCAGTCTACAGAAAAGGAGAACAGTTATGTCTATGCCACTGACAAATATGTGAAACATCGTTAGAAACTGTTAAAAATCTGAGATAAAAAAGCAAAATAGAATTCTGAACAAAAAGTAAATATTTTCAACTGAACATACTGTAACCTAGTTGCATCTTATAATATGTGCGTAATTCTATCGTCTAATCATATGTTGTTTTTCTATTGACTGAGTTTATATTACACACAATTGTAGAGAAATTCTACTGTGATGACATAAACCTTTGTCTTTGTCCTCAGTGTTAATCACTGCTGATACAACTGCACTCTCAGCTGATGTTCCAGGCCTCACTGGAACACTGTCATTGACTGAGGCTGTCTCTCTATCATTTTCTTCACTTGGACCTGCCCCTTGATCTGTTACCGAGTCCTGCATGGGTGTCCTTGAAGTGAACAAATTAAAATGATCATAATCATACTCCCTTTATTGTGTGGTCAACACTTTAAGAGAGATATGTTTCAAAACAAAAAAAAATATGCCATCCTTGCACTTCTGCATAAAGCACCTACCCATTGCAGCTCAGTCTGTGAACCTTCATTTCCGAAAAAGGAACTGCCTTTTCACAAGTGAGGCAGGGGATGTCTGGCCCGGAGGCATGATGTGAGCCCTCCTAACAACAACAAATTGCTTTTAATTAATGATTAAAAATTAACAGTGAGTGTTGTTTAGATTATGTATTAAACTTGAGTCTCTGTAAATGTATGTACACAATCTATGGGTAGATCCTGTTGAAGTGGACGTATGTAGATAGTAGCCTGTCCAATCATCGTTGATGGATCTTTTAGATAGGCAAGAGTGTATCCAGAGCTGGGACATGGAAGCAATGCAAGATTTCGACTGCGAGTAGATCCTGAAATCTTTAGAAGTTCAAAACCTCCTCCGTCTTGGAGCTTGGGAAATACTTCCATCAGTTTATTTGTTAACACCATGGGATCAGTGTCATTCCCTGTGAAAACAAAAAAATATATACATTACTCATAGCGACTCACTTGAAACTGAGCAAATGCCTGTAACATTATTCACACAATGAACATCAATTAAGCTAGAGTCATGAACATATTGTATATATAGGGCTTTAAAATGAAATGCGGAGTAAAACTGCAATCATTTCAACGAGCCACAGATAATGCTAATTTTTTTGTTTTTGGTAAATTAGTAGTTACATACATACTGACCTGTAAATGTTATTTTTTGCTCTCCAAGTCCTGAAGGTCTGCTTTAAGAGTTGTGTTTGGAACTTTATCCGCTTTGTGTTCAGCCAAACAGCAGACTGTGTGTGTGTAGCTTCTTCGGCTGATTTGAACTGCTGGTCGTCTTGCCTTATTCCCTCTATTAGCTCCACCACCATTATATGGCGCAAAGGGCCTCGCTATCTCGGCTGTAACAGAGAAACATGTCACAGCTTCATCTTCTATCTGTGGTGTTTCTGCCAGCCAACACAATTTGCCGTGGATTAGATATCTAGCTTTATACTCCGACCCTTACATAGTCATCATAAGCAACCCATCAACCACAAATAAATGTTGATCCAATTAAATTACAACGTAGAAGCACAAGCGATATTTAGCTTACCTTGGACAGGTGTTCTAGAGGGTGTAGCAGGTATCTGAAGCGACTGAGCCGCCACCGGAGGCTGAGAAGTTCTGTTTAGAGCTTCTTCTATTAAATTTGCTGCCTCTCTCAGCAACTCGGGGGGACTTTTTGCCATTTTGCCCAGCAACGCGCACGTTAACACCGAAGCAACGAGAGCCAGCACATGGACCAGCGTGCTCGGTTTCTTCTTCTAATTCAAATGGCGGATAGCTACCAATCTAGGCGCATTTACCGCCACCTACCGGGCGGATGAGTGCTCTTTACGATTATTGAGAAACAGCGGAAACAGCAGATTTTAATTTAAAGATGGAGTGATCGAGGCTTGTGTTTAGTTGTTTTTGCTTGAGTATTCAAACCTACGTAAGGGAGAATAGCGCCACCCAGCGTATCGGAGTATGTTCACTAGTCTGCATCAATCCATTATTCTGGAATTGATTTGCCTTGACTCGATGAGCAGGATGACCAATCAGGTGTTAGGACCCACCCCTCAAACTTTGATGGGCGAGTTTGACAGATAAAATTAATTCATGAAACACTGCAACACAGGACCATGAAATAATTAATTAAATAGATAAATAATTATATTTTTTTTTACACAGAATCATTGGTAATTTAATTAATTAATTACACATTTAATTAATTAATGACACATTTATTTAATTATTTAATGGTGCATTTATTTATTTAATTCCCTATTTAATTAATTAATGAAACATTTAATTAATTAATGACACATGTATTTAATTATTTAATGGTGTATTTATTTATTTAATTGTGGCACTTTCAATCCTCCATATAATTCTAGTCTTTGAATGAAAATGTGTTTAGTTTTACTCCAGATTTACCCAAACAATTGGTTATATTTTTAGTCGACTTTTAGTGGAACAAATAACAAACCTTTAAAGAAGTGAATCAGTATAAAGATGAAACTCCTGAAAAATAAAGTAATGTGACAGTTTTTAAACTAAGCAAATAGTTCCATCACAATCCCATTTATTAAAGAAATAATCAAATACAATATTAGATCAAATGAACTTCCTTTCCCCAGAGTCAGTTTTCTTTCTTTAAAATGATTTATAAATGTAGATGTTTGACCTTTAAAGTCGCTTCAGTTCTTGGACAGGCTGTTGTTGTGCTCTTGGGCAGGACACAGGAGGACGATGCTGCAGGTTTAACCGCAGGGCTCCATCTTGTGGCCAATATAAGCAATGCATTTCACACCATCGTCATAGAAAAAGAAAATATGGTTTAAAAAAATGTACAATAAAAGGAGCTACAACATGTTTCATTTCCCGCCATTTCAATAATAATATATCAGCCACGTAATACACGCTGTGTTATATATTTTGTCCTTACTGGGCTACGTTAGTTACGTGATGACGTAGGCACGTGTTGTGTTGAGTTGTACAATGTGAGCTGATCGTAAACCACGCTACTCCTATTAAAAGGTTATCATTGTAACCTCTGTCTCATCCTTTGCACTTATCTGAAGATATAACAAAAGTGGCGACGAGGACGTCTGAACTTACGGCGATGCTGTTTGTCGAGTTTTCTGCGGGTTGCGGAGCTCCAGGTGATAGACGGTGCCCATGCCCTCGGGACCGCGGCATGGTTCGCGGAGGGAGGTTCTGAACGAGCGCGAAGGAGTAAGGAGCGGCACAAAGGTGAAGGGCTACGGACTGAAAGCTAAGGGAAGAGCACTACAGTCAAAATAAGTGACAAGCTGATTAACCAGGCGCTAATATGGCGGGAGTTATCGGCTCAGTCGGCCCCTTTGATGAAAGTGTGGAGCAGTGGAGCTCGTACACGGAGCGTTTTGGCTATTTTGTCGAAGCTAACGGGATTGAAGACGAAAAGAAAGTGGCTACATTTTTGAGTGTAATGGGCATTTAACTTACTCCGTAACTTGGTACAACCGGCTACACCAGGCAGTAAGACATACAAAGAAATCGTGGACATGCTCACGGGCCATTTTTCACCCAAGCCCCTTATTATTGCGGAGAGATTTCGCTTTCACAAGCGCAATCAAGATGAAGGGGAGTCTGTCATCGTGTTTGTAGCAGCCTTGAGAAGGTTAGCTGAACATTGTGAGTTTAAGGAGGTGTTAAACGATACGCTAAGGGACAGACTGGTATGTGGATTAAGAAATGAAGCGGCACAGAAAAAGTTGTTAACTGAAAGTGATTTGACTCTGGAAAAAGCAATCAATATCAGTGTAACCATGGAAATGGCGTCGAAAGAAGCCCAACAACTGAATGCTACAGGCAGAGTACACAAAATTGCAAACAGTCAAAGCAATACACAAGGACCGTGTTTTCGGTGCGGTAAAACAGGGCATCTAGCATCCACCTGCTGGTGTAAAGAAATGGACTGTCGTCAATGCGGAAAAAAAGGACATGTGGAACGAGCATGTCGGAACAAGAAAACCTTTGAAAAAAGTAAGAAAAAGGACGGGAGAGACTATGACCAATTCAAAAAGAAAAGGCAAGTACACACAGTGAAATATGATAAAAGCTCTTCTTCAGAGGAAGACATGACAGTGAATACAATTCGCATAATGAGTGTGAATGAAGGCTCAGACTGCTACTGGGCCAAGGCCAACTTGGAAGGGCATTCAGTCAAAATGCAGATAGACACAGGCTCCAAGGCATCACTTGTGTCATATCAAATCTACAAGAAGTGCATGAAACACCTTCCTTTACATCCTTCTGACACTGTTTTCAAGGCATACACTGGGCACAAGGTGCATATGAAAGGAATGACTGACGTAACAGTTCAGTGCAACAACCAAACTGCCAAGTTACCAGTGTATGTCACCAAGGGGGACTTTGCACCCATCATGGGACGTGTGTGGTTAAAAACACTACATCTTGACTGGCAAGAGGTTAGACGGCTGTCTAATGGATCATCACAACTGCAAACCATCCTGGACCAAAATGAGGAGGTTTTTCGAGCAGAGCTAGGCAGCATGAAAAAGATCACTGTCAAACTGCACATCAAAGAAGGAAGCAAACCAGTGTTCTTGAAGGCCAGGACAGTGCCTTATGCCATACGTGGAAAAGTGGAAGAAGATCTTGACGCTTTAGTTAAAAGTGGCGTTCTGGAACCGGTTACAACAAGTGAATGGGCCACTCCCATTGTGCCAGTACCCAAAAAGAATGGAGGTATACGCACATGTGGAGATTTTAAGGTGACTGTAAATCCGGTGCTAAGTGCAGAGCAATACCCACTTCCTTTGATTGATGATTTGTTTGCAGGATTGAGTGGAGGTGAAAAGTTCAGTAAAATCGACCTAAATCAGGCGTACCTGCAAATGCAGGTGGACAAAGAGTCACGTGATATGCTGACAATAAACACTCACAAAGGACTTTTCAGATACTGCAGATTACCTTTTGGCATTACGTCGGCTCCGGCATTGTTTCAGCGTGCCATGGATCAAATTCTCAGTGGATTACAAGGCGTACAGTGCTATCTGGATGATATTCTCTGTACAGGAGCAAACGATGAAGAGCATCTTCACAATTTGAATGCTACACTGCAAAGGCTAAGAGAGTATGGACTCAGACTTCGCAAGGAAAAATGTGAATTTCTGAAATCATCTGTTGAGTATCTTGGCCATGTCATCGACGCAAAAGGCTTGCACACGTCACCCTCTAAGATCACAGCCATCGTTGACGCACCTCCACCTGAAAATGTGAGTCAGCTGAGATCTTTTCTAGGGCTGTTAAATTACTATGGAAGGTTCATACCAAACCTAGCATCGCTACTACAGCCACTACATGAGCTGTTATGTCAAGACAAGAAATGGAAATGGACTAATGACTGTCAGAAATCTTTTGAAAGAGCTAAAGACGCTCTGACCACTTCCGAGGTGTTAACGCATTTCAACCCCTCACTACCAATCCAACTGGCCTGCGACGCATCACCCTACGGAGTGGGTTCTGTTATATCGCATGTGTTTCCAAATGGTGAGGAAAGACCGATTGCGTTTGCTTCAAGGACACTGAACAAGGCTGAAACCAACTATGCTCAGCTGGAACGAGAGGCACTGAGCATTGTTTTTGGTGTGAAGAAATTTCACCAATACTTGTACGGGAGGAAGTTTACACTTTTTACGGACCATCGTCCTCTGACAACTATCCTGGGACCGCATACAGGAATACCATCTCTTGCAGCTTCACGTCTACAGAGGTGGGCTTTGCTGTTGTCAGCTCACTCTTACGACATCAAATACCGCAAAGCAGATTCCCACTGTAATGCAGATGGACTTTCACGTTTACCTGTGACAAAGCATGAACCAAATACAGTGGAGATATTTTACTTCAAGAATGTGGAAAAATCACCTGTAACAGCTTCCCAAGTGAAAAAGGCAACACGAAGTGATCCTGAATTATCAGTGGTTATGGACATTGTGATCAAGGGACAGTCAGTAAGTGATAGCTTTACTCTCAAACCTTTCCTTGACAGGAGGTGGGAGCTTTCTGTCCAGTCCGGGTGTCTGCTATGGGGAAGGCGAGTCATCATCCCACAGTCACTGCGCACTAAAATGTTAGAGCAGCTCCATGCAGGTCATAGTGGAATTGTCAAAATGAAAGAGATGGCAAGAAGCTATTTTTGGTGGCCAGGGCTTGACAAACAGATTGAGCACATGGCCATGACTTGCTCATCCTGTCACAAAACTCGTAACAACCCTCCTGCAGCCCCACTTCATCCATGGGACTTTCCTCAGGACCCTTGGTATCGCATACACATTGATTTTGCGGGTCCTTTCGAAGACAAAATGTTTTTGGTTGCTGTTGACGCACATAGTAAGTGGCCAGAAGTGGCTATTATGAAAACCACCACTTTGGAAAAGACTATTGAGGAACTTGGAGAAATCTTCAGTAGATTTGGTGCCCCTGTCCAGCTAGTATCGGACAATGGCCCTCAACTCGTGTCAAAAGAAATGTCAGATTTCCTTCAAGCCAATGGAGTGCAACACATCAGGTCAGCGCCCTACCACCCTGCAACCAATGGCTTAGCAGAAAGGTTTGTGCAGACTTTAAAACATGCACTTAAAATATCACAAGGACAAAGCACACTCCACCAAAGATTGCATGAGTTTCTTCTCCAATACCGATCGATGCCACATTCAACTACAAAGGTTTCACCAGCAAGTCTCATGTTCAACAGAGAACTGCGGACAAGTTTGGCTCTTCTCAAACCTCCAACAGTGAAAGACATTGTTCAGGCAAACCAAAGGAAACAAATAAAACAAAGAGACATTCACGCTAAGAATCGAGTCTTGGCACCAGGAGATTCAGTGCTCGCCAGAAACTATCAAGGCAAGGTCAAGTGGATTCCTGCCACTGTAATTGCCCAGACCGGACCCGTATCCTACACCGTCCAGACAACTGATGGTGTTTGGCGCCGCCATGTGGACCAACTCTTAAAAACACCTGAAACCACCCCTGAACTGTCAGTGACTATGGACTTTGACAAAAATACAGATAATAGTGTACCTGAGTTATGTAATGCACCATTACCAATGTCTACTCCTGTCAGGCCTACTGTTGTTAGTTCTGATCAAACTGGAAATGCTTCGGTACCAGAACCCAGTCCAATAGTAGATAAGGCTAATGTAACTTTTGAACGTCGCTACCCTACTCGCGAAAGGAAAGCACCTATCCGTCTGGATTTGTAGATCTGATAGTGACCAAAGATTTTGATAATGAGCAGTGTTTTATTACGGTTCAGAAACCTAAGTAATTAATGTTGTACTTAAGGAGTTACTACATGTGCATTTGGAAGTTATGCATGCTTATTGTAAAAAGAAAAAAAGTTATTTGGGATAAACAAATCATCCTACTTCTAATGTAAGGGGGGAGGAGATGTTATATATTTTGTCCTTACTGGGCTACGTTAGTTACGTGATGACGTAGGCACGTGTTGTGTTGAGTTGTACAATGTGAGCTGATCGTAAACCACGCTACTCCTATTAAAAGGTTATCACTGTAACCTCCGTCTCATCCTTTGCACTTATCTGAAGATATAACACGCTGTGTTTGAGGACGTTATTTTAAGCCGCCACAAGGGGGCAGTACTGCTCTTTTGACATGCGTTCAGCTAATATTCAATATGTGCACACGCCAAAAGATAATTCAATTTTAAATAATTGACAGTGTTACAGGCCTGGCTCTTTAAGAGCAGTGCATTGTGGGTTGTCTTGGGTCTGTGTGGTCCGATGTTTTGGCGCTCAGCGCTCTCTTCTGCAGCGGCCACTCTACATGTTCTGTTTTTGAATAAAAATGTGTCTTAACGAGTATTACGCCTGTTCAGCCTCTGGTGAAAGCGTAGGGGGCGCTGCTGAGCTACTGAAGGCCCTGGGGGGCGGACTGTCAATGTATATCGAATTCTGATTGGCTGACAATTCTGTCAATCATGTGACAACACAGGGCCTGAGGAGCAGCTCGCCAGATGGTTTAAGGCACTTTTTGAGTAGGAAATTACAGTTACACATCAACAAAACCAATATAAGCGACTCAACTGTACATTATATAAATACATTAGTAATTAAATATACTATTAAGACATTTTATTTTTAACACTTTTTAACATTTCTAACCCAACAGTAATAGACACATACCTCTTGCTGGCAGTTTGGAAACTGAAGCACAGTAACCAGAGGATCTTTAAACTGGATCAGCAGGCTGGGTTCTGGTGGAAACTTGGCATAACGATTTTCTTCCTGCATCCGCACTCTCAGATTATTTTTGTACTGTGAGGTCTGAGGCCTAAAAAGCAACGAGAATGTTATTGTCATACATGTTTAACACAAACCAAAAAGAATATACATATATTACATATATTACATATATTACATATACATACCGCTGCCAGCAAGGATCTCTTGTGCTTGCCTCGGGCTCCGACTCTGTTTGGATGGGGTCCTGTCGCTCATCTGGAGACTTGTCCTTCATGCACACTCTGGGGAGGTGCGTGGAGATGCTCTCGCTTGGCTTCAGGCAAAGCAAGCAAGAGACGACAATCAACATTCCTGTAACAAATAATAGATTTAAACATAGACCCAAACGTGCTTTTTCCTGAGGTGTAAAACTAACCACAGATTAGCAGATATAACACTACAAACAAGGTATCACGTTTGTCCAATGCAGTAATATGTCCAAATCAAATAAACAAATAAATGTGACAAAAAAGGTGGAAACAACTTGAACATCAAACATGACATGTGTTTACTCACTCTGCAAGTCTTAAATGTCACATGAGGATCCACACTGGAGAGAGGCCATACAGCTGTGAGCAGTGTGAGAAGACCTTTACTCAGTCATCCAGCCTCAAAGAACACATGAAGAGGATCTACACTGGAGAGAGGCCATACAGTCATGTAGGGTGAGAGCTGCTCCATCTTGTCGGAGGGTGACCGCAACAAACTCGCCCATCTGCTACGTTCCTACTCCGATATCGTCTCTACCGGCCCTACTGACCTCGGCTGCACCAACATCGTGCAGCATGACATCCAGACCACGCCAGGGCCTCCAGTCAAGCAGCCTCCACGCAGAATGGCCGCCGACCAGCAGCTCTCCGCCGACCAGCAGCTTCAACAGAGTCTGGACGCGGGTGTGGAGTAACAGTGGCTGGGCAGCGCCAATCGTAGTGGTGAAGAAAAAGGACAAGTCTCCCAGGCTGTGTGTGGACAGACCGCTGAATGGAAGGACCATCAAGGACGCGTATCCAGGACACTCTTGACACACTGTCCACGGCCAGGTATTTCAGCACACTTGACTTAACTCCAGGGTCCTGGCAGGTAGAGATGACACCTCGGGCCCCTAAAGCTGCAGCCGTCTGTACAGACAAGGGACTTTTGGAGTGGAATGTGATGCCGTTTGGGCTTTGCAACGCCCCGGCCACTTTCCAAAGACTCATGGACCGGGTGTTAGCTGGGTTGCAGTGGCAGACCTGTCTAGTGTACTTGGATGACATAGTGGTTCTGGGAAAGGACACTCCAGAAATGTTAGAGCGACTGGAGCAGGTTTTTTTAAACTGCACGCATTTTCTCCAGTTCGGCTTTACCCAAATCTAAAAGCTTTTCAACTGGAGAGCAACAGTGTAACGCCTCATTTGCAAAAGTGGGTCTGACCTTTTGTCACATTTGTTGTTGTGTTTTTGTTGCTTTTTTGTCACTTCTTTGTTGCATTTTCATCCTTGTTATTTTGACACTTTTTCCAAGAAGCTTTTAGATTTGAGTAAAGCCAAACTGGAGAACATGTCCTCGGTCCAGGCGGGGGTTAAGAGGTTAACTACTGTTTGTCTCCTTCACTTCCCCCTCTTCTCTGGGCTGTGGCTGAAACAGGAGCTCAAGAAGAAAAGGACTGTTAAGAAGGTCTGGGCACAAGTTGTTATAGGAGAATATGAGCTGAGATTGAATTAGAGTCAAAAATGCTTCAAAAATAACTGAACAAGTGGCTCAGACGTCCTGTCAGTGATTTATTCTTCACACCGCGAGACTTTGATGGAACATTTAATTATCTTTTGGTGTGTGCATGAACAATTATTCTGTTGTTGTCAGCCATGTATATTGTGCCGTTTCTGTTTCTGATCAAACTTTACTAAAGGTTATGATTCATGAACTGTCCATCATAAAGAGGTCACCTGACCTTACGCTTAAAACCGATTTATTTTGTCCTTTTCATTACGCTGCTTTCCGTCAAACATTTAAGCTATTTTCAAAAGCGTGCAGCCTAATCAGGAAACTATCACGTCTTCATTAGTTTATTGTTGTTGTTGTTCATGTTAGCTATAAGCCTAATTTTTAACATTAAAACACACGCCCGCCATGTGTAGGTTCGCAATACATTTTAGTACTGAGTAAAGAAAAACACTTACTTGAGGTTCTTAGCGTTTATCTTAGTTCCGTCCCGTAGATTCCCGTTCATTATTTGTTTGAATCAATGGTTTGGCTCTCAGACCGCAGAGACCACACGGAGAAGACCTGTGCTCGTTCATGAGTCACGAGCACGTCCACAGGCCTGGTGACGTCACACCATTGGAAAACTTTAAAACTATTATTTTGGAAAAAAAAAAAGTATATGTCCTAAAAATAGTAATTTTTAAGAAATATATTAGCCTTAGTCTGAAACTCCAGATACCCTGTGGACCATTTTACAGGCTCCTCCTTTTACATGAGTGTCTATGACAAAAAGGGCTTTTGAGCCGCAGGCTGCAATACCACGGCCTGCCACTAGCACGAACTGAAATTGGGTGAAAAGGGGCGTAGGCAACAGCAGCAGCAGCGCCGCCATTGAGCTCAGCGGCTATAAGTGGATGCGGTAAGTTGCTTTTTTTATTTATTGTTCCTCACGAAGGAAAGTTAATAACTTTTAAGGCCATTCAGGACAAGACATGTCCACGTGTAAAGAAACCCGATGGTCTGTTTATTGGTTGAATCCACGTGGATTTACGATCTAGCCTCTTTGGTTAACTCAGCGGCACGCGCTGTGAGTTGTAGCCGAGCGGAGTGAGCTCTAACTCGGCTAAAGGTTCTACGAAGCTCCGCTGATTTTCTCCGGCTCTATTGTAGATACAATTGTGAAAACTTGAGGGAAAAGGTTGTTAGTGACTGTTGTTGACTGTGTATTTATATTACTAGTAATAGTTTGGCTAATATAAGAAGTAAGGTGCTCAAAATAGTGTAGTGTTAAGACAAATGAGTAAATACTCGAGCGATCTTTCTCATATCTTTGCAAACGTTTCATGAATAATCACAGTAATTAAATAAACTGTTAAAAGTGTAACGCCTATAGGCTAGAACACTTATAAGGTAATATATGCAACAATAAACAATCAGTTACAATTGTACTAAAGGTTTTTAAACTATTTTCAGGACTTCTATTGTTTGCCCTTAGTTTCAAAGCTAGATAACGAATAAGCTAAATAAGCTTTACTAATTACTAAAGTGTTGGTTCAAGCGGAGGAAAGAATAGTCTCCGTGGAGATAATGGGCCAAATTAGATCTACAGTCAGCTAGAGTGGACTCTACAGCTACGTTTAATACGTGGATTAACAATAGTAAATGTTATAGTCATGACAGAGCCTGGTTTAAATGTGTGAAGAGAAAGATAACTTTGAATATGCAAGACTATTGACTCAAAGGCCTGACCAATCAGAGTGGGCTCAGAGCATTTGAATGTGAAAAGCTTTAGGTGTGGAGCAGGAACAATGAGCTGAAAAGAGGAGGAGGAGGGGGGGCAGCAGAGGTTTCATCCACAGAGGTGAGGGAGGGCTCCTTTGGGGAGGGGCTTTCCACACAGAGCTATAAAAGCCCCCAGTGACTTCCAGCTGGACTCTGGACCTCTGGACTCACAGAGCGGCTCCACAGTCTGTGCTGCTGCTGCCCCTCCAGGAGTCCGTCTGCACACAGGTGAGGAGGATCTGCACACAGACACACTCACATCAGCGAGGTGAGGTCAAAGGTCGTTCTAGACTCAAGTCAAGACGTGTTTTACAATGAAAAATAGACTGGACTTTCTTCTTGCAGCTCCAGCGCTCAGACCATAGATCTAAATAATAGAGATGGGCGGGTCCCATTCAGCCCCATTCATAGTAATGATCCCGAGTGGTCTGTGAAATGAACATGGCTACGAGCCTCCACAGAGCTCCAGAGCCTGTCAGTCAGAGATTTAAGCTTCCACTTTTTATTGCTGATGTACAAAAACCAGTGTGGTTAAAACTAGGGCTGAACGATTTAGGAAGATAATCTAATTGGGACTTTTTTCTTCAATATTGCGATTAAATATGTGATTATTGTTGCAAGGTCCTCTCATGTATTTTACACCCAACACAAGCAATAAATCAGTCTGTTTCATAATAAACCATTTTAGATTTATTTAAAGTGAAAATTGCAAACAAACAAAACTGTGGCTTGACTTGACCTATTCAAAATGTGCACTTCTTAAAAACCTTCTGAACTTAACAGTCTATAAATAAATGAAAAGGATATTTTTGGTATATAGATATAAAACAAATGAACTCACTGATCCAGTCAGTAACATCACCCATACTAAAGTGCAGGAAAAGTAATAACAAAAATCTGCTTTAACCAACATTTTTTAGATAAATCAAACTCTCAACGAACACAAAATAAACTAGTGTATGTTCTTATTAAATCGGAAATGCAGTATTGTATTCCCTCAGTAACAGCAGTACACCACATAAGTGCAAAATGAGTACGGCACTATCAGCCAGACAGATTCTTCTGGGAGCTTACAGATTTGGAAAACCAGCATGTCAACCTTTGCTGGTTTTAGAGACGAGCGAGTGCAAGTCACTATATTCCCTCCAGTGCTGAAAAGACGCTCTGAAGGAGCACTCGTGGCAGGGACACTTGCAGAGTTGTGGAAAGTTGATCTTGTGCACCTTCCACCAGGCTAATGGGTCATCTTCTCCATCAATGGTAGGGGTCATGAGGTAACTGTTTAAAGCCAATATAATTCCACACTACTGACGTGCTGCTCCTCTTTGATTCCCAAACGTTCACCTGGGTCAGCTCCTGTCGAGCCCGATGCCGTTGTGCAACAGGTAGCGCAGCTAAACATGAGTCAAACCGCAGCCCTTGTGGATAGCAAATCACGTTTTATCATATCAGACAGTGATTTAAAAACAGATTTGTTGCTGATTCACAGTGAGCTGATGGGGGAGGGGTGATACTGTATGTGTGAATGAGAACAGAGGGAGGGGGAGGGTCACAGCAGGTCTGCAGCAAACTACATTTAGTGTTTTACTGAACAATGTGTGTAACACAACACTAACTCCTGTTTCTGTCTGCAGAGAAATGGACCCAGCTCAACCTCTGAAGACTCCCTGTACACAGGGAAAGACATACAGCTGTGAGCAGTGTGGGAAAGGATTTACTGCATCACCTGAGAATCCACACTGGGGAGAGGCCATACAGCTGTGAGCAGTGTGACAAGACCTTTACTTACTCGTTCAGCCTCAAAGAACACATGAGGATCCACACTGGGGAAAAGCCCTTTGAGTGTGGCCTGTGTGGACATGTGTTTACTCAGTCATCTGTCCTCAAAGACCACATGAGGATCCACACTGGGGAGAGGCCATACAGATGTGAGCAGTGTGACAAGACCTTTACTCAGTCATCCAGCCTCAAAGACCACATGAAGATACATGCTAGGGAAAAGGAATACAGCTGTGATGAGTGTGGGAAGTCATTTAATCAACTCTCGGGTCTCAGGCAACACAAGGGAGTCCATGATGGACTAAAGCCGTACAGATGTGAGCAGTGTGGGAACACATTCAGTCATTCACGTACTCTTGAACAACACATGAGGATCCACACCGGAGAGAGGCCATACAGCTGTGAGCAGTGTGAGAAGACCTTCACTCAGTCATCCAACCTCAAAGCACACATGAGGACCCACACTGGGGAAAAGCCCTTTGAGTGTGGCCTGTGTGGACATGTGTTTACTCAGTCTACAAGTCTTAAAAATCACATGAGAATCCACACTGGAGAGACGCCATACAGATGTGAGCAGTGTGACAAGACCTTCAATCAGTCATCCAACCTCAAAGACCACATGAAGAGGATCCACACTGGAGAGAAACAGCTGTGCTGAGTTTGGTCAGACCTTCAGATATTTTCAGATCAAATGTGCTTCATGACATGAACATGTCTGTGTCGTTCACAGAGACTTATCCAGTTCACTCTATTTCAAACTAATGTTTCACAAATGCTGATGTTTTTAGGGAGGTCATAGAATGTAAATCTTAATCTAAATCTTACTTATATTAAAACACTTTTTTTTTTCCACAAATATGGAAATATATTTGTTTCACCTTCAGAAGTGCAGTGGAAATGTTACAAGCCCAGAATTCACATTTAGAAAAGAAAATATGAATTTGTGCAAACAAATCTTTGTTTTGCACATTCTAAAAATGATCCTTTAAATAGTCTCTTCATTCCCTCGTGTTGTTTTCCTCGTGTGTTTTTTCATGTTTGTGTCGTTCACAGAGACTTATTGAGTCGACTCTATTTCAAACTAATGTTTCAGACTTGCTGATGTTTTAGTGTTGATGGAATGTAAAGCTTTACACTTATTTTACACTTTTAACCTCTTAACCCCCAGCTGAACCAAGAACATTTTTTTCACTTCGGCTTTACCCAAATCTAGAAGCTTCTTGACTGGAGCTTACATCCTTTATATAGACCAGTGTAACCCCTCATTTGAAAGCTAAGACCTACAAAACTGATCTAAGACTTTGTTGCCATGTTGTCATCACCTTTTTTTTTTTTCAAGTTTTGAAAGCATTTTAGTTTAGTTTTAATTCTATGGAGGATTGAAAGTGCCACAATTAAATAAATAAATACACCATTAAATAATTAAATACATGTGTCATTAATTAATTAAATGTTTCATTAATTAATTAAATATGGAATTAAATAAATAAATGCACCATTAAATAATTAAATAAATGTGTCATTAATTAAATAAATGTGTCATTAATTAATTAAATGTGTCATTAATTAATTAAATTACCAATGATTCTGTGTAAAAAAAAAATATATATATTTATCTATTTAATTAATTATTTCATGGTCCTGTGTTGCAGTGGTTCATGAATTAATTTTATCTGTCAAACTCGCCCATCAAAAGTTGTGGGCGGGCTAAAGCCTGGTCAACTCAAATCTTGTCTAATCCATTGCTTTGGCCTAAAGTGTTTTTTGGAAACATGGCGGCTACGCTGATGGAGGACCTTCATGAGGTTTCAAGGGAGTTGGTGCGAGATATTTTAGACCTTGCTGAGTATGTGGAAGCAGGACCTGCAGACCCCGAGCATATACAGAATAAAGCGGAGGAATTTATTGAAGTTCTTGGAGTTATTTCTGCACTTTCTGACCATGGCATTGACCGTAGAGTGACCGAAATTTTAGAAGAAGTACTCTACAGCTTCACTGGTACCCGGGCACAACAGGCAAAACACACAGAGGGACCAGGGCGTTTGGCGTTTGATATACCCAGTGCAGTTCTGGAGCATCACATTCTTTGTGGATTACCAGCAAGTCAAATTGCAGCGATGTTCGGAGTGTCAAAAAGGACCATCAGGAGACGCATGAGGCAAAGTGGTTTGAGGTATGTACACTACATTAATGAGTTTTCAGCTTATGAATTCTGTTTAACAGAACATTGGTGTAACATTTATCATTGTTGTATTTTGTTTGCAGAAAGAGAGACCTCTATTCAGCTGTGAATGATGAGGAGTTGGACCGCATTGTAAGTGAAGTCCACAGAAGACATCCAAACGACGGCTACAAGTTAATGCGTGGTCATTTGAATGCAAGAGGTGTGCGTGTTCCAAGTGAGTATAATGATATGGTGTAATTTAGGTTAGCAACTTGTTAAGTCTCTTTCATAACATGAAATTAACTTTTTTGGTTATGCTGTAGTGTAGTACTTTTACACGCATTGTTTTTTTTATTATAATACGACTATTTCTTCAAAATAAGTGACACCACAGGAAACTGCCAGTGAGAGTATGGTTATTTTATTTTCTTCCCCTCAGTCTCAAGACTGCAAGAGTCTTTACGCAGAGTCGATGCAGAGGGAGTTCACCTGAGACGTCTAAGGTTGCGTGTATTAAGACGACGGCAGTATTCTGTTCCTGGCCCAAACTCTTTGTGGCATATAGATGGGCACCATAAGCTAATCAGGTCGGTAATGTTGGCAGAGAATCGGTGCATCTAATCAGAAGTGCTTTACAAAAATAATGTGTGTGTTCACATTGTCTGACAGGTGGAGATTTGTTGTCCATGGTGGGGTGGATGGATTCAGTCGTTTAGTGGTCTACCTGACTGTGGCTGGCAATAATAGAGCCTGCACAGTCTTACAAAGTTTTATCGCTGCTGTTGAGCAGTATGGGCTACCTTCAAGGGTACGGTCTGATAAAGGGGGAGAGAATGCAGATGTGGCAGAATTCATGATCAGGAGCAGAGGTACTGACAGGAATTCGCACATCACAGGCAGAAGCGTCCATAACCAACGGTAAATAAATGTTTGGCTCACACAACAAGCACACCATATGAATGTACTTTTTTAGCATATGCCACACATAAATTAACACCTTTTGTCAATTTGATCCAAAACACAGAATAGAAAGGATGTGGAGGGACGTTTATGAACATGCACTGGACCTCTTCTATCAGATCTTCACTTCATTGGAATATCAGGGAACACTGAATCCAGACAATGAAGTCCATCTTTTTGCCCTGCACTGGATCTTCCTTCCACTAATCCAGCAAAGCCTCAACTCTTTCCGAGATGCTTGGAAATTTCATGGTCTTAGAACTGAAAGGAATCAATCACCACAGCAACTCTGGAGAAGATACAGAGAGCAAGGCCCTATGGAGGATCCTATTGAGGTTAAAGAAAAATCTACACCTTTTCATCCCCAAATTACAAAGAGACTTGAAAGTATTGATAGGCTAAACGAGCCACGGTATCAACACATGTATCATACGCAGTAAGCGTGCACGTGTCATTTTAAGAAAAGTCACATGAACAGATTCACTATCAGTTCGTCTCACAAGCAACTAGCAGCAGTATGCAAGGGTCACCAGTTCAATGGAGCAACCAGACTATCGGATCACTCATTTTCTCATTTGAATCTGCCACAAACAAGTCTTGCTGTCACAGCACTTTGTATTTCATTTGTAATTTCACCATTTTATCTTGATTGGGGACTCTATTTTGGATCGTGTGGTCTGTGGTACTTTAATGTAGACTTTCATACATTAGTTTTGTCAGGAATTAGAATCATAAAGTTTCCATTTTCATAATCCTCAGCACAGTTACCTTTTACTCAGTATGGCCAATATGGTGGTGCTGATGAGCTGGTTAAACAAGCTTATTCATGTCAATTTGGTTCACGTTTCTGAAAGAACAAGCTCCATGCACACTGATACTGTACTAAAGGTGTCACACACACTTTGGCCTCATCTGCTCATCACTACTTGAAATAAAATGCAAGAATCCAAGGTTAGTGCCTTCACAAAAAAGAGACCAATGTCTTATAGGTTATATAGCTGTAGTTACAATGGTGCATACAATGCATACCTGTACTGTTACAAACTGAATTGGACAATCTAAAATACCTCATGTCACCAGTTTTAAGTACACAATTGATCATGCTTCTTGTCCTTTCAGGTTTATGAAGGCTATGGGATTGACTGGAACGGACCTCACGCTCTTCATGGAGGCACCGTGTCAGTCCCGGAGATTGAACTGGCTCGTGAACTCTCAGATGAAGAAGTAGCCATTTTGCCAGCTCCAGGAGTTTCTATAACTGAAGCACTCAGATCATATGTAGAGACTGTGCAGGTTTTAGAAAGAGTCTTAGACTGATGTCCAACCTATGCTTTTATTTAGCATTATAGAACAGGCATGAACTGAAAGTTCTTTTCATGGCAAAAAAGTAGTACAAGTGTTTTACTTTGAAGCTATGCCATAAACTGCACAGCTCCCCTACTCTTGAACATACTTTACCTCCTGTCTCATTGAACACAGAATGATTAACATCAATTCTGTTCTGTTAACACGGACAGCCAAAGATACACAACTGTTTTTTTCTGTAAAATGTGTAAAAACATGTCAAATGCTGCACAGTATAAACTTTTTTTTCCACACATACTGCATTTGTGTCAATTGAACTGAACAGTGCATTTAATAACTGTCTGAAAAAAGACTAAACAAGTCCAAATCCAGTCCGAGCACTATTTATGGCAGCCAGAAGCGCTTCCTCAAATTCAGTGTAGATTTTGAAATGAGCAGGCAGCTTTAGTGTTTCAACGCATGTGGCAGACGTAGGAAAGTTTCCCACAGAAACCTCCACTTTTAGTTCAGAAGGAAGCCTCTCCCAGCCAACCCAGAATGTCAGCAGCTGGGCCAGTGTGTCTGATGAAGCTGAAAGTCAAGATGACATTAAGTTAAACTTTAATTGATCATATCTAATCAATGACACAAAAGCATTTGCTAGTAGAGCAAAACATAACAAGGTGTTATACCAGTTTCAATGAACATTCTTAAAAAGCCAGTGATGCGGCATATGGACTCTATGTCAAAGTCTTCATCACTGTCCTCAACCGGCCATATGATTTTTTCCAGGAGCATCTTAAAGAATCATATCAAAGTATTTTAAATGGAGAACTTATTTGGCTTCATTCTTGGTCAATGGAAAAATAACCAGTTCAATACATGTAAATTAATTAAGTAAAGAAAAAATATAACTACATTTCTGACTTACCTGGGGTGTAAACTGTATTTCAGCCATTTTGGGGAAAAGAAGTGGGACAATATCTGGCCTAGATGTCAGCAAGGGCCATAGCATAACATCTTTCAGTCCCTTTCTCAACTGTTGAATTTGGCGCATAGTCCTCCCAATCACCTAAGAGACAGACCAGAACTATAACACAAGCCAAATGCTCAACCAATTTTGGGGGGGAAATGTTCATAAAAGTAAAATTATTATGTTAATATAATTAATTAAGAATATATCAACCGATAAGACATTTACACATTTTTAAATAATGTGCCCCAATATTCAGATAGTTATTTTCCACCCTGCAACTCACTGAATGAATTAGAAGTTTGCTATGCAGCCATCTCCGATTTGTTTTTGTGACAGCTGGGAGATCCCAAGACATGGAGAGTTCTGACACAGTGTTCTTCTGTTCTGGTGTAAGTTCTTCATGTTCAAGCTAAACTCGAGACCATATACGTTATTACATTTTACAAGGCAAATATTTATTTGTTACATACCAGTTGAATGATACTCCTGATGTGCAGATCAGGACAGTCTTCAGTAACAACTGTTGCTGTTTCAGGGTCTCCATTGAACAGTACATGAATTACAGCAGGACTTAATCCTGTGATGTTGGGTCCGTCATGCAGGAAACTGTGGGCCAACATCCTTCCTGCAACACGGAAGAGGTTGCTGTCAATAAGCACCTCTGATGCTGCTGGAACGAGGTGGTCAGGTTCACCCTCAAACAGTAATGTACGCCCCATTCCTCCTGTTAAGAACACAGAGTAGTCACAATTAACCACGAACTGCATTTGAAATTACATCATATTAACCATAAAAATAAACAGGAACTTGCCAAGATTTAGACAAAATCCAAACTGGAGTTTGGAAATTACTGTTGTCATAAAGTGCCGCATTACTCCCTCTCCAATAGCAACATCACCTATAAATATAATACTGACAATAACACAGTGGTAAAACAGTGGCTGAATGATGCAGGTAACTGGACAAGTAACATTTAACAGGCAAGGCAACAAGTCCAGCTCCAAAACAGAAAAATTAGTGATCATCAATTATACACTTTTTTTTTTGGATTTCATTCTCCCATTGAACAATTCCATATGATACTTTAATGATATAAAGCATGCATTTGTAGTTTCTGTGTTCCACATTGTTTTTCTGGATAATTTTGTACGTCTGGAGGTTTGGTGGATTTGTTTACTTTTAAAGTCCAAAATGGTCCTGAAGAAAGCAGCTTTTTAAAAGTAAACAAAATGCTAGCTTTTCAGATAAACCCATTTGAGATCTACAAATGTCTTCTGAGACACTGAAGAGACACCAAGAGCCCCCCCAGCTGCAGCACAGAGGAGGCATCACAAGAAGAGCTACAGGAAACAAAAAGGGACACACGAGGAGATGTTGAAAGACTGGAGGAAGGGGCTGCAGGAGGAGCTGACAAGTGCAGGACACCACGCTCTGAAACGGGGACAAACCCAGGAGGTGGTGCACCGTTTCAGAGGATCAGAGGAGACAGAGGGCAGCCAGGTTTCTTCCGAGTGCTACAGTTTCCTCGACCTCCAAGGTCATGCGGGTCAGGTCGACACAGTGGCAGCGCGGCTCAGCCGCAGCAGCTCAGGACTAACACCTGAACACTATTTCATTGTGCACTTGTACAATGACAATAAAGCACTTACTTAAACTTTACTAATATATTTATATAACAGCATTTATGGTATATTACTTACCAGTGAGAGTACAACGGAGTGGACATGCCCATTCTTGCTGCCGTTTATAGAATGTGAGAAGTTCCCGTTCTCTGTCCTCATCAGAGTCCCTTACATCCATCTTCATTCTCAGTGGTTCCCCAGACGCATGTTCCCTTAGCAGACTCTCTTTGTAAACCATGGCAGCTTGAGCTGGTTCTTTAATAAGCTTCCATTCTAGACAACAATGATAATAAAGTTTTCCATTACAGGGAGACTTGGAGTTGGTGTGTTACATGCAGATACAGATATCCACCCAGTCTACAGAAAAGGAGAACAGTTATGTCTATGCCACTGACAAACATGTGAAACATCGTTAGAAACTGTTAAAAAGCTGAGATAAAAAAGCAAAATAGAATTCTGAACAAAAAGTAAATATTTTCAACTGAACATACTGTAACCTAGTTGCATCTTATAATATGTGCGTAATTCTATCGTCTAATCATATGTTGTTTTTCTATTGACTGAGTTTATATTACACACAATTGTAGAGAAATTCTACTGTGATGACATAAACCTTTGTCTTTGTCCTCAGTGTTAATCACTGCTGATACAACTGCACTCTCAGCTGATGTTCCAGGCCTCACTGGAACACTGTCATTGACTGAGGCTGTCTCTCTATCATTTTCTTCACTTGGACCTGCCCCTTGATCTGTTACCGAGTCCTGCATGGGTGTCCTTGAAGTGAACAAATTAAAATGATCATATTCCTACTCCCTTTATTGTGTGGTCAACACTTTAAGAGAGATATGTTTCAAAACAAAAAAAATATGCCATCCTTGCACTTCTGCATAAAGCACCTACCCATTGCAGCTCAGTCTGTGAACCTTCATTTCCGAAAAAGGAACTGCCTTTTCACAAGTGAGGCAGGGGATGTCTGGCCCGGAGGCATGATGTGAGCCCTCCTAACAACAACAAATTGCTTTTAATTAATGATTAAAAATTAACAGTGAGTGTTGTTTAGAATATGTATTAAACTTGAGTCTCTGTAAATGTATGTACACAATCTATGGGTAGATCCTGTTGAAGTGGACGTATGTAGATAGTAGCCTGTCCAATCATCGTTGATGGATCTTTTAGATAGGCAAGAGTGTATCCAGAGCTGGGACATGGAAGCAATGCAAGATTTCGACTGCGAGTAGATCCTGAAATCTTTAGAAGTTCAAAACCTCCTCCGTCTTGGAGCTTGGGAAATACTTCCATCAGTTTATTTGTTAACACCATGGGATCAGTGTCATTCCCTGTGAAAACAAAAAAATATATACATTACTCATAGCGACTCACTTGAAACTGAGCAAATGCCTGTAACATTATTCACACAATGAACATCAATTAAGCTAGAGTCATGAACATATTGTATATATAGGGCTTTAAAATGAAATGCGGAGTAAAACTGCAATCATTTCAACGAGCCACAGATAATGCTAATTTTTTTGTTTTTGGTAAATTAGTAGTTACATACATACTGACCTGTAAATGTTATTTTTTGCTCTCCAAGTCCTGAAGCAAGGAGGTCTGCTTTAAGAGTTGTGTTTGGAACTTTATCCGCTTTGTGTTCAGCCAAACAGCAGACTGTGTGTGTGTAGCTTCTTCGGCTGATTTGAACTGCTGGTCGTCTTGCCTTATTCCCTCTATTAGCTCCACCACCATTATATGGCGCAAAGAGCCTCGCTATCTCGGCTGTAACAGAGAAACATGTCACAGCTTCATCTTCTATCTGTGGTGTTTCTGCCAGCCAACACAATTTGCCGTGGATTAGATATCTAGCTTTATACTCCTACCCTTACATAGTCATCATAAGCAACCCATCAACCACAAATAAATGTTGATCCAATTAAATTACAACGTAGAAGCACAAGCGATATTTGGCTTACCTTGGACAGGTGTTCTAGAGGGTGTAGCAGGTATCTGAAGCGACTGAGCCGCCACCGGAGGCTGAGAAGTTCTGTTTAGAGCTTCTTCTATTAAATTTGCTGCCTCTCTCAGCAACTCGGGGGGACTTTTTGCCATTTTGCCCAGCAACGCGCACGTTAACACCGAAGCAACGAGAGCCAGCACATGGACCAGCGTGCTCGGTTTCTTCTTCTAATTCAAATGGCGGATAGCTACCAATCTAGGCGCATTTACCGCCACCTACCGGGCGGATGAGTGCTCTTTACGATTATTGAGAAACAGCGGAAACAGCAGATATTAATTTAAAGATGGAGTGATCGAGGCTTGTGTTTAGTTGTTTTTGCTTGAGTATTCAAACCTACGTAAGGGAGAATAGCGCCACCCAGCGTATCGGAGTATGTTCACTAGTCTGCATCAATCCATTATTCTGGAATTGATTTGCCTTGACTCGATGAGCAGGATGACCAATCAGGTGTTAGGACCCACCCCTCAAACTTTGATGGGCGAGTTTGACAGATAAAATTAATTCATGAAACACTGCAACACAGGACCATGAAATAATTAATTAAATAGATAAATAATTATATATTTTTTTTACACAGAATCATTGGTAATTTAATTAATTAATGACACATTTAATTAATTAATGACACATTTATTTAATTATTTAATGGTGCATTTATTTATTTAATTCCCTATTTAATTAATTAATGAAACATTTAATTAATTAATGACACATGTATTTAATTATTTAATGGTGTATTTATTTATTTAATTGTGGCACTTTCAATCCTCCATATAATTCTAGTCTTTGAATGAAAATGTGTTTAGTTTTACTCCAGATTTACCCAAACAATTGGTTATATTTTTAGTCGACTTTTAGTGGAACAAATAACAAACCTTTAAAGAAGTGAATCAGTATAAAGATGAAACTCCTGAAAAATAAAGTAATGTGACAGTTTTTAAACTAAGCAAATAGTTCCATCACAATCCCATTTATTAAAGAAATAATAAAATAAAATATTAGATCAAATGAACTTCCTTTCCCCAGAGTCAGTTTTCTTTCTTTAAAATGATTTATAAATGTAGATGTTTGACCTTTAGAGTCGCTTCAGTTCTTGGACAGGCTGTTGTTGTGCTCTTGGGCAGGACACAGGAGGACGATGCTGCAGGTTTAACCGCAGGGCTCCATCTTGTGGCCAATATAAGCAATGCATTTCACACCATCGTCATAGAAAAAGAAAATATGGTTTAAAAAAATGTACAATAAAAGGAGCTACAACATGTTTCATTTCCCGCCATTTCAATAATAATATATCAGCCACGTAATACACGCTGTGTTATATATTTTGTCCTTACTGGGCTACGTTAGTTACGTGATGACGTAGGCACGTGTTGTGTTGAGTTGTACAATGTGAGCTGATCGTAAACCACGCTACTCCTATTAAAAGGTTATCATTGTAACCTCTGTCTCATCCTTTGCACTTATCTGAAGATATAACAAAAGTGGCGACGAGGACGTCTGAACTTACGGCGATGCTGTTTGTCGAGTTTTCTGCGGGTTGCGGAGCTCCAGGTGATAGACGGTGCCCATGCCCTCGGGACCGCGGCATGGTTCGCGGAGGGAGGTTCTGAACGAGCGCGAAGGAGTAAGGAGCGGCACAAAGGTGAAGGGCTACGGACTGAAAGCTAAGGGAAGAGCACTACAGTCAAAATAAGTGACAAGCTGATTAACCAGGCGCTAATATGGCGGGAGTTATCGGCTCAGTCGGCCCCTTTGATGAAAGTGTGGAGCAGTGGAGCTCGTACACGGAGCGTTTTGGCTATTTTGTCGAAGCTAACGGGATTGAAGACGAAAAGAAAGTGGCTACATTTTTGAGTGTAATGGGCCCAAAGACATTTAACTTACTCCGTAACTTGGTACAACCGGCTACACCAGGCAGTAAGACATACAAAGAAATCGTGGACATGCTCACGGGCCATTTTTCACCCAAGCCCCTTATTATTGCGGAGAGATTTCGCTTTCACAAGCGCAATCAAGATGAAGGGGAGTCTGTCATCGTGTTTGTAGCAGCCTTGAGAAGGTTAGCTGAACATTGTGAGTTTAAGGAGGTGTTAAACGATACGCTAAGGGACAGACTGGTATGTGGATTAAGAAATGAAGCGGCACAGAAAAAGTTGTTAACTGAAAGTGATTTGACTCTGGAAAAAGCAATCAATATCAGTGTAACCATGGAAATGGCGTCGAAAGAAGCCCAACAACTGAATGCTACAGGCAGAGTACACAAAATTGCAAACAGTCAAAGCAATACACAAGGACCGTGTTTTCGGTGCGGTAAAACAGGGCATCTAGCATCCACCTGCTGGTGTAAAGAAATGGACTGTCGTCAATGCGGAAAAAAAGGACATGTGGAACGAGCATGTCGGAACAAGAAAACCTTTGAAAAAAGTAAGAAAAAGGACGGGAGAGACTATGACCAATTCAAAAAGAAAAGGCAAGTACACACAGTGAAATATGATAAAAGCTCTTCTTCAGAGGAAGACATGACAGTGAATACAATTCGCATAATGAGTGTGAATGAAGGCTCAGACTGCTACTGGGCCAAGGCCAACTTGGAAGGGCATTCAGTCAAAATGCAGATAGACACAGGCTCCAAGGCATCACTTGTGTCATATCAAATCTACAAGAAGTGCATGAAACACCTTCCTTTACATCCTTCTGACACTGTTTTCAAGGCATACACTGGGCACAAGGTGCATATGAAAGGAATGACTGACGTAACAGTTCAGTGCAACAACCAAACTGCCAAGTTACCAGTGTATGTCACCAAGGGGGACTTTGCACCCATCATGGGACGTGTGTGGTTAAAAACACTACATCTTGACTGGCAAGAGGTTAGACGGCTGTCTAATGGATCATCACAACTGCAAACCATCCTGGACCAAAATGAGGAGGTTTTTCGAGCAGAGCTAGGCAGCATGAAAAAGATCACTGTCAAACTGCACATCAAAGAAGGAAGCAAACCAGTGTTCTTGAAGGCCAGGACAGTGCCTTATGCCATACGTGGAAAAGTGGAAGAAGATCTTGACGCTTTAGTTAAAAGTGGCGTTCTGGAACCGGTTACAACAAGTGAATGGGCCACTCCCATTGTGCCAGTACCCAAAAAGAATGGAGGTATACGCACATGTGGAGATTTTAAGGTGACTGTAAATCCGGTGCTAAGTGCAGAGCAATACCCACTTCCTTTGATTGATGATTTGTTTGCAGGATTGAGTGGAGGTGAAAAGTTCAGTAAAATCGACCTAAATCAGGCGTACCTGCAAATGCAGGTGGACAAAGAGTCACGTGATATGCTGACAATAAACACTCACAAAGGACTTTTCAGATACTGCAGATTACCTTTTGGCATTACGTCGGCTCCGGCATTGTTTCAGCGTGCCATGGATCAAATTCTCAGTGGATTACAAGGCGTACAGTGCTATCTGGATGATATTCTCTGTACAGGAGCAAACGATGAAGAGCATCTTCACAATTTGAATGCTACACTGCAAAGGCTAAGAGAGTATGGACTCAGACTTCGCAAGGAAAAATGTGAATTTCTGAAATCATCTGTTGAGTATCTTGGCCATGTCATCGACGCAAAAGGCTTGCACACGTCACCCTCTAAGATCACAGCCATCGTTGACGCACCTCCACCTGAAAATGTGAGTCAGCTGAGATCTTTTCTAGGGCTGTTAAATTACTATGGAAGGTTCATACCAAACCTAGCATCGCTACTACAGCCACTACATGAGCTGTTATGTCAAGACAAGAAATGGAAATGGACTAATGACTGTCAGAAATCTTTTGAAAGAGCTAAAGACGCTCTGACCACTTCCGAGGTGTTAACGCATTTCAACCCCTCACTACCAATCCAACTGGCCTGCGACGCATCACCCTACGGAGTGGGTTCTGTTATATCGCATGTGTTTCCAAATGGTGAGGAAAGACCGATTGCGTTTGCTTCAAGGACACTGAACAAGGCTGAAACCAACTATGCTCAGCTGGAACGAGAGGCACTGAGCATTGTTTTTGGTGTGAAGAAATTTCACCAATACTTGTACGGGAGGAAGTTTACACTTTTTACGGACCATCGTCCTCTGACAACTATCCTGGGACCGCATACAGGAATACCATCTCTTGCAGCTTCACGTCTACAGAGGTGGGCTTTGCTGTTGTCAGCTCACTCTTACGACATCAAATACCGCAAAGCAGATTCCCACTGTAATGCAGATGGACTTTCACGTTTACCTGTGACAAAGCATGAACCAAATACAGTGGAGATATTTTACTTCAAGAATGTGGAAAAATCACCTGTAACAGCTTCCCAAGTGAAAAAGGCAACACGAAGTGATCCTGAATTATCAGTGGTTATGGACATTGTGATCAAGGGACAGTCAGTAAGTGATAGCTTTACTCTCAAACCTTTCCTTGACAGGAGGTGGGAGCTTTCTGTCCAGTCCGGGTGTCTGCTATGGGGAAGGCGAGTCATCATCCCACAGTCACTGCGCACTAAAATGTTAGAGCAGCTCCATGCAGGTCATAGTGGAATTGTCAAAATGAAAGAGATGGCAAGAAGCTATTTTTGGTGGCCAGGGCTTGACAAACAGATTGAGCACATGGCCATGACTTGCTCATCCTGTCACAAAACTCGTAACAACCCTCCTGCAGCCCCACTTCATCCATGGGACTTTCCTCAGGACCCTTGGTATCGCATACACATTGATTTTGCGGGTCCTTTCGAAGACAAAATGTTTTTGGTTGCTGTTGACGCACATAGTAAGTGGCCAGAAGTGGCTATTATGAAAACCACCACTTCGGAAAAGACTATTGAGGAACTTGGAGAAATCTTCAGTAGATTTGGTGCCCCTGTCCAGCTAGTATCGGACAATGGCCCTCAACTCGTGTCAAAAGAAATGTCAGATTTCCTTCAAGCCAATGGAGTGCAACACATCAGGTCAGCGCCCTACCACCCTGCAACCAATGGCTTAGCAGAAAGGTTTGTGCAGACTTTAAAACATGCACTTAAAATATCACAAGGACAAAGCACACTCCACCAAAGATTGCATGAGTTTCTTCTCCAATACCGATCGATGCCACATTCAACTACAAAGGTTTCACCAGCAAGTCTCATGTTCAACAGAGAACTGCGGACAAGTTTGGCTCTTCTCAAACCTCCAACAGTGAAAGACATTGTTCAGGCAAACCAAAGGAAACAAATAAAACAAAGAGACATTCACGCTAAGAATCGAGTCTTGGCACCAGGAGATTCAGTGCTCGCCAGAAACTATCAAGGCAAGGTCAAGTGGATTCCTGCCACTGTAATTGCCCAGACCGGACCCGTATCCTACACCGTCCAGACAACTGATGGTGTTTGGCGCCGCCATGTGGACCAACTCTTAAAAACACCTGAAACCACCCCTGAACTGTCAGTGACTATGGACTTTGACAAAAATACAGATAATAGTGTACCTGAGTTATGTAATGCACCATTACCAATGTCTACTCCTGTCAGGCCTACTGTTGTTAGTTCTGATCAAACTGGAAATGCTTCGGTACCAGAACCCAGTCCAATAGTAGATAAGGCTAATGTAACTTTTGAACGTCGCTACCCTACTTGCGAAAGGAAAGCACCTATCCGTCTGGATTTGTAGATCTGATAGTGACCAAAGATTTTGATAATGAGCAGTGTTTTATTACGGTTCAGAAACCTAAGTAATTAATGTTGTACTTAAGGAGTTACTACATGTGCATTTGGAAGTTATGCATGCTTAACAAATCATCCTACTTCTAATGTAAGGGGGGAGGAGATGTTATATATTTTGTCCTTACTGGGCTACGTTAGTTACGTGATGACGTAGGCACGTGTTGTGTTGAGTTGTACAATGTGAGCTGATCGTAAACCACGCTACTCCTATTAAAAGGTTATCACTGTAACCTCCGTCTCATCCTTTGCACTTATCTGAAGATATAACACGCTGTGTTTGAGGACGTTATTTTAAGCCGCCACAAGGGGGCAGTACTGCTCTTTTGACATGCGTTCAGCTAATATTCAATATGTGCACACGCCAAAAGATAATTCAATTTTAAATAATTGACAGTGTTACAGGCCTGGCTCTTTAAGAGCAGTGCATTGTGGGTTGTCTTGGGTCTGTGTGGTCCGATGTTTTGGCGCTCAGCGCTCTCTTCTGCAGCGGCCACTCTACATGTTCTGTTTTTGAATAAAAATGTGTCTTAACGAGTATTACGCCTGTTCAGCCTCTGGTGAAAGCGTAGGGGGCGCTGCTGAGCTACTGAAGGCCCTGGGGGGCGGACTGTCAATGTATATCGAATTCTGATTGGCTGACAATTCTGTCAATCATGTGACAACACAGGGCCTGAGGAGCAGCTCGCCAGAGGTGTTTAAGGCACTTTTTGAGTAGGAAATTACAGTTACACATCAACAAAACCAATATAAGCGACTCAACTGTACATTATATAAATACATTAGTAATTAAATATACTATTAAGACATTTTATTTTTAACACTTTTTAACATTTCTAACCCAACAGTAATAGACACATACCTCTTGCTGGCAGTTTGGAAACTGAAGCACAGTAACCAGAGGATCTTTAAACTGGATCAGCAGGCTGGGTTCTGGTGGAAACTTGGCATAACGATTTTCTTCCTGCATCCACACTCTCAGATTATTTTTGTACTGTGAGGTCTGAGGCCTAAAAAGCAACGAGAATGTTATTGTCATACATGTTTAACACAAACCAAAAAGAATATACATATATTACATATATTACATATATTACATATACATACCGCTGCCAGCAAGGATCTCTTGTGCTTGCCTCGGGCTCCGACTCTGTTTGGATGGGGTCCTGTTGCTCATCTGGAGACTTGTCCTTCATGCACTCTCTGGGGAGGTGCGTGGAGATGCTCTCGCTTGGCTTCAGGCAAAGCAAGCAAGAGACGACAATCAACATTCCTGTAACAAATAATAGATTTAAACATAGACCCAAACGTGCTTTTTCCTGAGGTGTAAAACTAACCACAGATTAGCAGATATAACACTACAAACAAGGTATCACGTTTGTCCAATGCAGTAATATGTCCAAATCAAATAAACAAATAAATGTGACAAAAAAGGTGGAAACAACTTGAACATTAAACATGACATGTGTTTACTCACTCTGCAAGTCTTAAATGTCACATGAGGATCCACACTGGAGAGAGGCCATACAGCTGTGAGCAGTGTGAGAAGACCTTTACTCAGTCATCCAGCCTCAAAGAACACATGAAGAGGATCTACACTGGAGAGAGGCCATACAGTCATGTAGGGTGAGAGCTGCTCCATCTTGTCGGAGGGTGACCGCAACAAACTCGCCCATCTGCTACGTTCCTACTCCGATATCGTCTCTACCGGCCCTACTGACCTCGGCTGCACCAACATCGTGCAGCATGACATCCAGACCACGCCAGGGCCTCCAGTCAAGCAGCCTCCACGCAGAATGGCCGCCGACCAGCAGCTCTCCGCCGACCAGCAGCTTCAACAGAGTCTGGACGCGGGTGTGGAGTAACAGTGGCTGGGCAGCGCCAATCGTAGTGGTGAAGAAAAAGGACAAGTCTCCCAGGCTGTGTGTGGACAGACCGCTGAATGGAAGGACCATCAAGGACGCGTATCCAGGACACTCTTGACACACTGTCCACGGCCAGGTATTTCAGCACACTTGACTTAACTCCAGGGTCCTGGCAGGTAGAGATGACACCTCGGGCCCCTAAAGCTGCAGCCGTCTGTACAGACAAGGGACTTTTGGAGTGGAATGTGATGCCGTTTGGGCTTTGCAACGCCCCGGCCACTTTCCAAAGACTCATGGACCGGGTGTTCGCTGGGTTGCAGTGGCAGACCTGTCTAGTGTACTTGGATGACATAGTGGTTCTGGGAAAGGACACTCCAGAAATGTTAGAGCGACTGGAGCAGGTTTTTTTAAACTGCACGCATTTTCTCCAGTTCGGCTTTACCCAAATCTAAAAGCTTTTCAACTGGAGAGCAACAGTGTAACACCTCATTTGCAAAAGTGGGTCTGACCTTTTGTCACATTTGTTGTTGTGTTTTTGTTGCTTTTTTGTCACTTCTTTGTTGCATTTTCATCCTTGTTATTTTGACACTTTTTCCAAGAAGCTTTTAGATTTGAGTAAAGCCAAACTGGAGAACATGTCCTCGGTCCAGGCGGGGGTTAAGAGGTTAACTACTGTTTGTCTCCTTCACTTCCCCCTCTTCTCTGGGCTGTGGCTGAAACAGGAGCTCAAGAAGAAAAGGACTGTTAAGAAGGTCTGGGCACAAGTTGTTATAGGAGAATATGAGCTGAGATTGAATTAGAGTCAAAAATGCTTCAAAAATAACTGAACAAGTGGCTCAGACGTCCTGTCAGTGATTTATTCTTCACACCGCGAGACTTTGATGGAACATTTAATTATCTTTTGGTGTGTGCATGAACAATTATTCTGTTGTCAGCCATGTATATTGTGCCGTTTCTGTTTCTGATCAAACTTTACTAAAGGTTATGATTCATGAACTGTCCATCATAAAGAGGTCACCTGACCTTACGCTTAAAACCGATTTATTTTGTCCTTTTCATTACGCTGCTTTCCGTCAAACATTTAAGCTATTTTCAAAAGCGTGCAGCCTAATCAGGAAACTATCACGTCTTCATTAGTTTATTGTTGTTGTTGTTCATGTTAGCTATAAGCCTAATTTTTAACATTAAAACACACGCCCGCCATGTGTAGGTTCGCAATACATTTTAGTACTGAGTAAAGAAAAACACTTACTTGAGGTTCTTAGCGTTTATCTTAGTTCCGTCCCGTAGATTCCCGTTCATTATTTGTTTGAATCAATGGTTTGGCTCTCAGACCGCAGAGACCACACGGAGAAGACCTGTGCTCGTTCATGAGTCACGAGCACGTCCACAGGCCTGGTGACGTCACACCATTGGAAAACTTTAAAACTATTATTTTGGAAAAAAAAAAAGTATATGTCCTAAAAATAGTAATTTTTAAGAAATATATTAGCCTTAGTCTGAAACTCCAGATACCCTGTGGACCATTTTACAGGCTCCTCCTTTTACATGAGTGTCTATGACAAAAAGGGCTTTTGAGCCGCAGGCTGCAATACCACGGCCTGCCACTAGCACGAACTGAAATTGGGTGAAAAGGGGCGTAGGCAACAGCAGCAGCAGCGCCGCCATTGAGCTCAGCGGCTATAAGTGGATGCGGTAAGTTGCTTTTTTTATTTATTGTTCCTCACGAAGGAAAGTTAATAACTTTTAAGGCCATTCAGGACAAGACATGTCCACGTGTAAAGAAACCCGATGGTCTGTTTATTGGTTGAATCCACGTGGATTTACGATCTAGCCTCTTTGGTTAACTCAGCGGCACGCGCTGTGAGTTGTAGCCGAGCGGAGTGAGCTCTAACTCGGCTAAAGGTTCTACGAAGCTCCGCTGATTTTCTCCGGCTCTATTGTAGATACAATTGTGAAAACTTGAGGGAAAAGGTTGTTAGTGACTGTTGTTGACTGTGTATTTATATTACTAGTAATAGTTTGGCTAATATAAGAAGTAAGGTGCTCAAAATAGTGTAGTGTTAAGACAAATGAGTAAATACTCGAGCGATCTTTCTCATATCTTTGCAAACGTTTCATGAATAATCACAGTAATTAAATAAACTGTTAAAAGTGTAACGCCTATAGGCTAGAACACTTATAAGGTAATATATGCAAAAATAAACAATCAGTTACAATTGTACTAAAGGTTTTTAAAACTATTTTCAGGACTTCTATTGTTTGCCCTTAGTTTCAAAGCTTGATAACGAATAAGCTAAATAAGCTTTACTAATTACTAAAGTGTTGGTTCAAGCGGAGGAAAGAATAGTCTCCGTGGAGATAATGGGCCAAATTAGATCTACAGTCAGCTAGAGTGGACTCTACAGCTACGTTTAATACGTGGATTAACAATAGTAAATGTTATAGTCATGACAGAGCCTGGTTTAAATGTGTGAAGAGAAAGATAACTTTGAATATGCAAGACTATTGACTCAAAGGCCTGACCAATCAGAGTGGGCTCAGAGCATTTGAATGTGAAAAGCTTTAGGTGTGGAGCAGGAACAATGAGCTGATGTACAAAAACCAGTGTGGTTAAAACTAGGGCTGAACGATTTAGGAAGATAATCTAATTGGGACTTTTTTCTTCAATATTGCGATTAAATATGTGATTATTGTTGCAAGGTCCTCTCATGTATTTTACACCCAACACAAGCAATAAATCAGTCTGTTTCATAATAAACCATTTTAGATTTATTTAAAGTGAAAATTGCAAACAAACAAAACTGTGGCTTGACTTGACCTATTCAAAATGTGCACTTCTTAAAAACCTTCTGAACTTAACAGTCTATAAATAAATGAAAAGGATATTTTTGGTATATAGATATAAAACAAATGAACTCACTGATCCAGTCAGTAACATCACCCATACTAAAGTGCAGGAAAAGTAATAACAAAAATCTGCTTTAACCAACATTTTTTAGATAGATCAAACTCTCAACGAACACAAAATAAACTAGTGTATGTTCTTATTAAATCGGAAAAAAAAAACACTAAAAAGGAAATGCAGTATTGTATTCCCTCAGTAACAGCAGTACACCACATAAGTGCAAAATGAGTACGGCACTATCAGCCAGACAGATTCTTCTGGGAGCTTACAGATTTGGAAAAGCAGCATGTCAACCTTTGCTGGTTTTAGAGACGAGCGAGTGCAAGTCACTATATTCCCTCCAGTGCTGAAAAGACGCTCTGAAGGAGCACTCGTGGCAGGGACACTTGCAGAGTTGTGGAAAGTTGATCTTGTGCACCTTCCACCAGGCTAATGGGTCATCTTCTCCATCAATGGTAGGGGTCATGAGGTAACTGTTTAAAGCCAATATAATTCCACACTACTGACGTGCTGCTCCTCTTTGATTCCCAAACGTTCACCTGGGTCAGCTCCTGTCGAGCCCGATGCCGTTGTGCAACAGGTAGCGCAGCTAAACATGAGTCAAACCGCAGCCCTTGTGGATAGCAAATCACGTTTTATCATATCGCGCTCAGACAGTGATTTAAAAACAGATTTGTTGCTGATTCACAGTGAGCTGATGGGGGAGGGGTGATACTGTATGTGTGAATGAGAACAGAGGGAGGGGGAGGGTCACACCAGGTCTGCAGCAAACTACATTTAGTGTTTTACTGAACAATGTGTGTAACACAACACTAACTCCTGTTTCTTTCTGCAGAGAAATGGACCCAGCTCAGCCTCTGAAGACTCCCCGCACACAGGGAAAGACATACAGCTGTGAGCAGTGTGGGAAAGGATATACTACTGCACACAGTCTTAAACGTCACATGAGAAGCCACACTGGGGAGAGGCCATACAGATGTGAGCAGTGTGACAAGACCTTTACTTACTCATTCAGCCTCAAAGAACACATGAAGATACATGATGGAGAGAAGCCCTTTGAGTGTGGCCTGTGTGGACATGTGTTTACTCAGTCTGCAAGTCTTAAATATCACATGAGAATCCACACTGGAGAGAGGCCATACAGCTGTGAGCAGTGTGACAAGACCTTTACTCAGTCATCCAGCCTCAAAGACCACATGAAGATACATGCTAGGGAAAAGGAATACAGCTGTGATGAGTGTGGGAAGTCATTTAATCAACTCTCGGGTCTCAGGCAACACAAGGGAGTCCATGATGGACTAAAGCCGTACAGATGTGAGCAGTGTGGGAACACATTCAGTCATTCACGTACTCTTGAACAACACATGAGGATCCACACCGGAGAGAGGCCATACAGCTGTGAGCAGTGTGAGAAGACCTTCACTCAGTCATCCAACCTCAAAGCACACATGAGGATCCACACTGGGGAAAAGCCCTTTGAGTGTGGCCTGTGTGGACATGTGTTTACTCAGTCTACAAGTCTTAAAAATCACATGAGAATCCACACTGGAGAGACGCCATACAGATGTGAGCAGTGTGACAAGACCTTTACTCAGTCATCCAACCTCAAAGCACACATGAAGAGGATTCACACTGGAGAGAAACAGCTGTGATGAGTTTGGTCAGACCTTCAGATATTTTCAGATCAAATGTGCTTCATGACATGAACATGTCTGTGTCGTTCACAGAGACTTATCCAGTTCACTCTATTTCAAACTAATGTTTCACAAATGCTGATGTTTTTAGGGAGGTCATAGAATGTAAAACACTTTTTTTTTCCACAAATATGGAAATATATTTGTTTCACCTTCAGAAGTGCAGTGGAAATGTTACAAGCCCAGAATTCACATTTAGAAAAGAAAATATGAATTTGTGCAAACAAATCTTTGTTTTGCACATTCTAAAAATGATCCTTTAAATAGTCTCTTCATTCCCTTGTGTTGTTTTCCTCGTGTGTTTTTTCATGTTTGTGTCGTTCACAGAGACTTATTGAGTCGACTCTATTTCAAACTAATGTTTCAGACTTGCTGATGTTTTAGTGTTGATGGAATGTAAAGCTTTACACTTATTTTACACTTTTAACCTCTTAACCCCCACCTGAACCAAGAACATGTTTTCACTTCGGCTTTACCCAAATCTAGAAGCTTCTTGACTGGAGCTTACATCCTTTATATAGACCAGTGTAACCCCTCATTTGAAAGCTAAGACCTACAAAACTGATCTAAGACTTTGTTGCCATGTTGTCATCACCTTTTTTTTTTTCAAGTTTTGAAAGCATTTTAGTTTAGTTTTAATTCTATGGAGGATTGAAAGTGCCACAATTAAATAAATAAATACACCATTAAATAATTAAATACATGTGTCATTAATTAATTAAATGTTTCATTAATTAATTAAATATGGAATTAAATAAATAAATGCACCATTAAATAATTAAATAAATGTGTCATTAATTAAATAAATGTGTCATTAATTAATTAAATGTGTCATTAATTAATTAAATTACCAATGATTCTGTGTAAAAAAAATATATATATTTATCTATTTAATTAATTATTTCATGGTCCTGTGTTGCAGTTTTTCATGAATTAATTTTATCTGTCAAACTCGCCCATCAAAAGTTGTGGGCGGGCTAAAGCCTGGTCAACTCAAATCTTGTCTAATCCATTGCTTTGGCCTGAAGTGTTTTTTGGAAACATGGCGGCTACGCTGATGGAGGACCTTCATGAAGTTTCAAGGGAGTTGGTGCGAGATATTTTAGACCTTGCTGAGTATGTGGAAGCAGGACCTGCAGACCCCGAGCATATACAGAATAAAGCGGAGGAATTTATTGAAGTTCTTGGAGTTATTTCTGCACTTTCTGACCATGGCATTGACCGTAGAGTGACCGAAATTTTAGAAGAAGTACTCTACAGCTTCACTGGTACCCGGGCACAACAGGCAAAACACACAGAGGGACCAGGGCGTTTGGCGTTTGATATACCCAGTGCAGTTCTGGAGCATCACATTCTTTGTGGATTACCAGCAAGTCAAATTGCAGCGATGTTCGGAGTGTCAAAAAGGACCATCAGGAGACGCATGAGGCAAAGTGGTTTGAGGTATGTACACTACATTAATGAGTTTTCAGCTTATGAATTCTGTTTAACAGAACATTGGTGTAACATTTATCATTGTTGTATTTTGTTTGCAGAAAGAGAGACCTCTATTCAGCTGTGAATGATGAGGAGTTGGACCGCATTGTAAGTGAAGTCCACAGAAGACATCCAAACGACGGCTACAAGTTAATGCGTGGTCATTTGAATGCAAGAGGTGTGCGTGTTCCAAGTGAGTATAATGATATGGTGTAATTTAGGTTAGCAACTTGTTAAGTCTCTTTCATAACATGAAATTAACTTTTTTGGTTATGCTGTAGTGTAGTACTTTTACACGCATTGTTTTTTTTATTATAATACGACTATTTCTTCAAAATAAGTGACACCACAGGAAACTGCCAGTGAGAGTATGGTTATTTTATTTTCTTCCCCTCAGTCTCAAGACTGCAAGAGTCTTTACGCAGAGTCGATGCAGAGGGAGTTCACCTGAGACGTCTAAGGTTGCGTGTATTAAGACGACGGCAGTATTCTGTTCCTGGCCCAAACTCTTTGTGGCATATAGATGGGCACCATAAGCTAATCAGGTCGGTAATGTTGGCAGAGAATCGGTGCATCTAATCAGAAGTGCTTTACAAAAATAATGTGTGTGTTCACATTGTCTGACAGGTGGAGATTTGTTGTCCATGGTGGGGTGGATGGATTCAGTCGTTTAGTGGTCTACCTGACTGTGGCTGGCAATAATAGAGCCTGCACAGTCTTACAAAGTTTTATCGCTGCTGTTGAGCAGTATGGGCTACCTTCAAGGGTACGGTCTGATAAAGGGGGAGAGAATGCAGATGTGGCAGAATTCATGATCAGGAGCAGAGGTACTGACAGGAATTCGCACATCACAGGCAGAAGCGTCCATAACCAACGGTAAATAAATGTTTGGCTCACACAACAAGCACACCATATGAATGTACTTTTTTAGCATATGCCACACATAAATTAACACCTTTTGTCAATTTGATCCAAAACACAGAATAGAAAGGATGTGGAGGGACGTTTATGAACATGCACTGGACCTCTTCTATCAGATCTTCACTTCATTGGAATATCAGGGAACACTGAATCCAGACAATGAAGTCCATCTTTTTGCCCTGCACTGGATCTTCCTTCCACTAATCCAGCAAAGCCTCAACTCTTTCCGAGATGCTTGGAAATTTCATGGTCTTAGAACTGAAAGGAATCAATCACGACAGCAACTCTGGAGAAGATACAGAGAGCAAGGCCCTATGGAGGATCCTATTGAGGTTAAAGAAAAATCTACACCTTTTCATCCCCAAATTACAAAGAGACTTGAAAGTATTGATAGGCTAAACGAGCCACGGTATCAACACATGTATCATACGCAGTAAGCGTGCACGTGTCATTTTAAGAAAAGTCACATGAACAGATTCACTATCAGTTCGTCTCACAAGCAACTAGCAGCAGTATGCAAGGGTCACCAGTTCAATGGAGCAACCAGACTATCGGATCACTCAATTTCTCATTTGAATCTGCCACAAACAAGTCTTGCTGTCACAGCACTTTGTATTTCATTTGTAATTTCACCATTTTATCTTGATTGGGGACTCTATTTTGGATCGTGTGGTCTGTGGTACTTTAATGTAGACTTTCATACATTAGTTTTGTCAGGAATTAGAATCATAAAGTTTCCATTTTCATAATCCTCAGCACAGTTACCTTTTACTCAGTATGGCCAATATGGTGGTGCTGATGAGCTGGTTAAACAAGCTTATTCATGTCAATTTGGTTCACGTTTCTGAAAGAACAAGCTCCATGCACACTGATACTGTACTAAAGGTGTCACACACACTTTGGCCTCATCTGCTCATCACTACTTGAAATAAAATGCAAGAATCCAAGGTTAGTGCCTTCACAAAAAAGAGACCAATGTCTTATAGGTTATATAGCTGTAGTTACAATGGTGCATACAATGCATACCTGTACTGTTACAAACTGAATTGGACAATCTAAAATACCTCATGTCACCAGTTTTAAGTACACAATTGATCATGCTTCTTGTCCTTTCAGGTTTATGAAGGCTATGGGATTGACTGGAACGGACCTCACGCTCTTCATGGAGGCACCGTGTCAGTCCCGGAGATTGAACTGGCTCGTGAACTCTCAGATGAAGAAGTAGCCATTTTGCCAGCTCCAGGAGTTTCTATAACTGAAGCACTCAGATCATATGTAGAGACTGTGCAGGTTTTAGAAAGAGTCTTGGACTGATGTCCAACCTATGCTTTTATTTAGCATTATAGAACAGGCATGAACTGAAAGTTCTTTTCATGGCAAAAAAGTAGTACAAGTGTTTTACTTTGAAGCTATGCCATAAACTGCACAGCTCCCCTACTCTTGAACATACTTTACCTCCTGTCTCATTGAACACAGAATGATTAACATCAATGCTGTTCTGTTAACACGGACAGCCAAAGATACACAACTGTTTTTTTCTGTAAAATGTGTAAAAACATGTCAAATGCTGCACAGTATAAACTTTTTTTTCCACACATACTGCATTTGTGTCAATTGAACTGAACAGTGCATTTAATAACTGTCTGAAAAAAGACTAAACAAGTCCAAATCCAGTCCGAGCACTATTTATGGCAGCCAGAAGCGCTTCCTCAAATTCAGTGTAGATTTTGAAATGAGCAGGCAGCTTTAGTGTTTCAAAGCATGTGGCAGACGTAGGAAAGTTTCCCACAGAAACCTCCACTTTTAGTTCAGAAGGAAGCCTCTCCCAGCCAACCCAGAATGTCAGCAGCTGGGCCAGTGTGTCTGATGAAGCTGAAAGTCAAGATGACATTAAGTTAAACTTTAATTGATCATATCTAATCAATGACACAAAAGCATTTGCTAGTAGAGCAAAACATAACAAGGTGTTATACCAGTTTCAATGAACATTCTTAAAAAGCCAGTGATGCGGCATATGGACTCTATGTCAAAGTCTTCATCACTGTCCTCAACCGGCCATATGATTTTTTCCAGGAGCATCTTAAAGAATCATATCAAAGTATTTTAAATGGAGAACTTATTTGGCTTCATTCTTGGTCAATGGAAAAATAACCAGTTCAATACATGTAAATTAATTAAGTAAAGAAAAAATATAACTACATTTCTGACTTACCTGGGGTGTAAACTGTATTTCAGCCATTTTGGGGAAAAGAAGTGGGACAATATCTGGCCTAGATGTCAGCAAGGGCCATAGCATAACATCTTTCAGTCCCTTTCTCAACTGTTGAATTTGGCGCATAGTCCTCCCAATCACCTAAGAGACAGACCAGAACTATAACACAAGCCAAATGCTCAACCAATTTTGGGGGGGAAATGTTCATAAAAGTAAAATTATTATGTTAATATAATTAATTAAGAATATATCAACCGATAAGACATTTACACATTTTTAAATAATGTGCCCCAATATTCAGATAGTTATTTTCCACCCTGCAACTCACTGAATGAATTAGAAGTTTGCTATGCAGCCATCTCCGATTTGTTTTGGTGACTGCTGGGAGATCCCAAGACATGGAGAGTTCTGACACAGTGTTCTTCTGTTCTGGTGTAAGTTCTTCATGTTCAAGCTAAACTCGAGACCATATACGTTATTACATTTTACAAGGCAAATATTTATTTGTTACATACCAGTTGAATGATACTCCTGATGTGCAGATCAGGACAGTCTTCAGTAACAACTGTTGCTGTTTCAGGGTCTCCATTGAACAGTACATGAATTACAGCAGGACTTAATCCTGTGATGTTGGGTCCGTCATGCAGGAAACTGTGGGCCAACATCCTTCCTGCAACGCGGAAGAGGTTGCTGTCAATAAGCACCTCTGATGCTGCTGGAACGAGGTGGTCAGGTTCACCCTCAAACAGTAATGTACGCCCCATTCCTCCTGTTAAGAACACAGAGTAGTCACAATTAACCACCGAACTGCATTTCAAATTACATCATATTAACCATAAAAATAAACAGGAACTTGCCAAGATTTAGACAAAATCCAAACTGGAGTTTGGAAATTACTGTTGTCATAAAGTGCCGCATTACTCCCTCTCCAATAGCAACATCACCTATAAATATAATACTGACAATAACACAGTGGTAAAACAGTGGCTGAATGATGCAGGTAACTGGACAAGTAACATTTAACAGGCAAGGCAACAAGTCCAGCTCCAAAACAGAAAAATTAGTGATCATCAATTATACACTTTTTTTTTTGGATTTCATTCTCCCATTGAACAATTCCATATGATACTTTAATGATATAAAGCATGCATTTGTAGTTTCTGTGTTCCACATTGTTTTTCTGGATAATTTTGTACGTCTGGAGGTTTGGTGGATTTGTTTACTTTTAAAGTCCAAAATGGTCCTGAAGAAAGCAGCTTTTTAAAAGTAAACAAAATGCTAGCTTTTCAGCTAAACCCATTTGAGATCTACAAATGTCTTCTGAGACACTGAAGAGACACCAAGAGCCCCCCCAGCTGCAGCACAGAGGAGGCATCACAAGAAGAGCTACAGGAAACAAAAAGGGACACACGAGGAGATGTTGAAAGACTGGAGGAAGGGGCTGCAGGAGGAGCTGACAAGTGCAGGACACCACGCTCTGAAACGGGGACAAACCCAGGAGGTGGTGCACCGTTTCAGAGGATCAGAGGAGACAGAGGGCAGCCAGGTTTCTTCCGAGTGCTACAGTTTCCTCGACCTCCAAGGTCATGCGGGTCAGGTCGACACAGTGGCAGCGCGGCTCAGCCGCAGCAGCTCAGGACTAACACCTGAACACTATTTCGTTGTGCACTTGTACAATGACAATAAAGCACTTACTTAAACTTTACTAATATATTTATATAACAGCATTTATGGTATATTACTTACCAATGAGAGTACAACGGAGTGGACATGCCCATTCTTGCTGCCGTTTATAGAATGTGAGAAGTTCCCGTTCTCTGTCCTCATCAGAGTCCCTTACATCCATCTTCATTCTCAGTGGTTCCCCAGACGCATGTTCCCTTAGCAGACTCTCTTTGTAAACCATGGCAGCTTGAGCTGGTTCTTTAATAAGCTTCCATTCTAGACAACAATGATAATAAAGTTTTCCATTACAGGGAGACTTGGAGTTGGTGTGTTACATGCAGATACAGATATCCACCCAGTCTACAGAAAAGGAGAACAGTTATGTCTATGCCACTGACAAACATGTGAAACATCGTTAGAAACTGTTAAAAAGCTGAGATAAAAAAGCAAAATAGAATTCTGAACAAAAAGTAAATATTTTCAACTGAACATACTGTAACCTAGTTGCATCTTATAATATGTGCGTAATTCTATCGTCTAATCATATGTTGTTTTTCTATTGACTGAGTTTATATTACACACAATTGTAGAGAAATTCTACTGTGATGACATAAACCTTTGTCTTTGTCCTCAGTGTTAATCACTGCTGATACAACTGCACTCTCAGCTGATGTTCCAGGCCTCACTGGAACACTGTCATTGACTGAGGCTGTCTCTCTATCATTTTCTTCACTTGGACCTGCCCCTTGATCTGTTACCGAGTCCTGCATGGGTGTCCTTGAAGTGAACAAATTAAAATGATCATATTCCTACTCCCTTTATTGTGTGGTCAACACTTTAAGAGAGATATGTTTCAAAACAAAAAAAATATGCCATCCTTGCACTTCTGCATAAAGCACCTACCCATTGCAGCTCAGTCTGTGAACCTTCATTTCCGAAAAAGGAACTGCCTTTTCACAAGTGAGGCAGGGGATGTCTGGCCCGGAGGCATGATGTGAGCCCTCCTCCTAACAACAACAAATTGCTTTTAATTAATGATTAAAAATTAACAGTGAGTGTTGTTTAGATTATGTATTAAACTTGAGTCTCTGTAAATGTATGTACACAATCTATGGGTAGATCCTGTTGAAGTGGACGTATGTAGATAGTAGCCTGTCCAATCATCGTTGATGGATCTTTTAGATAGGCAAGAGTGTATCCAGAGCTGGGACATGGAAGCAATGCAAGATTTCGACTGCGAGTAGATCCTGAAATCTTTAGAAGTTCAAAACCTCCTCCGTCTTGGAGCTTGGGAAATACTTCCATCAGTTTATTTGTTAACACCATGGGATCAGTGTCATTCCCTGTGAAAACAAAAAAATATATACATTACTCATAGCGACTCACTTGAAACTGAGCAAATGCCTGTAACATTATTCACACAATGAACATCAATTAAGCTAGAGTCATGAACATATTGTATATATAGGGCTTTAAAATGAAATGCGGAGTAAAACTGCAATCATTTCAACGAGCCACAGATAATGCTAATTTTTTTGTTTTTGGTAAATTAGTAGTTACATACATACTGACCTGTAAATGTTATTTTTTGCTCTCCAAGTCCTGAAGCAAGGAGGTCTGCTTTAAGAGTTGTGTTTGGAACTTTATCCGCTTTGTGTTCAGCCAAACAGCAGACTGTGTGTGTGTAGCTTCTTCGGCTGATTTGAACTGCTGGTCGTCTTGCCTTATTCCCTCTATTAGCTCCACCACCATTATATGGCGCAAAGAGCCTCGCTATCTCGGCTGTAACAGAGAAACATGTCACAGCTTCATCTTCTATCTGTGGTGTTTCTGCCAGCCAACACAATTTGCCGTGGATTAGATATGTAGCTTTATACTCCTACCCTTACATAGTCATCATAAGCAACCCATCAACCACAAATAAATGTTGATCCAATTAAATTACAACGTAGAAGCACAAGCGATATTTAGCTTACCTTGGACAGGTGTTCTAGAGGGTGTAGCAGGTATCTGAAGCGACTGAGCCGCCACCGGAGGCTGAGAAGTTCTGTTTAGAGCTTCTTCTATTAAATTTGCTGCCTCTCTCAGCAACTCGGGGGGACTTTTTGCCATTTTGCCCAGCAACGCGCACGTTAACACCGAAGCAACGAGAGCCAGCACATGGACCAGCGTGCTCGGTTTCTTCTTCTAATTCAAATGGCGGATAGCTACCAATCTAGGCGCATTTACCGCCACCTACCGGGCGGATGAGTGCTCTTTACGATTATTGAGAAACAGCGGAAACAGCAGATATTAATTTAAAGATGGAGTGATCGAGGCTTGTGTTTAGTTGTTTTTGCTTGAGTATTCAAACCTACGTAAGGGAGAATAGCGCCACCCAGCGTATCGGAGTATGTTCACTAGTCTGCATCAATCCATTATTCTGGAATTGATTTGCCTTGACTCGATGAGCAGGATGACCAATCAGGTGTTAGGACCCACCCCTCAAACTTTGATGGGCGAGTTTGACAGATAAAATTAATTCATGAAACACTGCAACACAGGACCATGAAATAATTAATTAAATAGATAAATAATTATATTTTTTTTTTACACAGAATCATTGGTAATTTAATTAATTAATGACACATTTAATTAATTAATGACACATTTATTTAATTATTTAATGGTGCATTTATTTATTTAATTCCCTATTTAATTAATTAATGAAACATTTAATTAATTAATGACACATGTATTTAATTATTTAATGGTGTATTTATTTATTTAATTGTGGCACTTTCAATCCTCCATATAATTCTAGTCTTTGAATGAAAATGTGTTTAGTTTTACTCCAGATTTACCCAAACAATTGGTTATATTTTTAGTCGACTTTTAGTGGAACAAATAACAAACCTTTAAAGAAGTGAATCAGTATAAAGATGAAACTCCTGAAAAATAAAGTAATGTGACAGTTTTTAAACTAAGCAAATAGTTCCATCACAATCCCATTTATTAAAGAAATAATCAAATACAATATTAGATCAAATGAACTTCCTTTCCCCAGAGTCAGTTTTCTTTCTTTAAAATGATTTATAAATGTAGATGTTTGACCTTTAGAGTCGCTTCAGTTCTTGGACAGGCTGTTGTTGTGCTCTTGGGCAGGACACAGGAGGACGATGCTGCAGGTTTAACCGCAGGGCTCCATCTTGTGGCCAATATAAGCAATGCATTTCACACCATCGTCATAGAAAAAGAAAATATGGTTTAAAAAAATGTACAATAAAAGGAGCTACAACATGTTTCATTTCCCGCCATTTCAATAATAATATATCAGCCACGTAATACACGCTGTGTTATATATTTTGTCCTTACTGGGCTACGTTAGTTACGTGATGACGTAGGCACGTGTTGTGTTGAGTTGTACAATGTGAGCTGATCGTAAACCACGCTACTCCTATTAAAAGGTTATCATTGTAACCTCTGTCTCATCCTTTGCACTTATCTGAAGATATAACAAAAGTGGCGACGAGGACGTCTGAACTTACGGCGATGCTGTTTGTCGAGTTTTCTGCGGGTTGCGGAGCTCCAGGTGATAGACGGTGCCCATGCCCTCGGGACCGCGGCATGGTTCGCGGAGGGAGGTTCTGAACGAGCGCGAAGGAGTAAGGAGCGGCACAAAGGTGAAGGGCTACGGACTGAAAGCTAAGGGAAGAGCACTACAGTCAAAATAAGTGACAAGCTGATTAACCAGGCGCTAATATGGCGGGAGTTATCGGCTCAGTCGGCCCCTTTGATGAAAGTGTGGAGCAGTGGAGCTCGTACACGGAGCGTTTTGGCTATTTTGTCGAAGCTAACGGGATTGAAGACGAAAAGAAAGTGGCTACATTTTTGAGTGTAATGGGCCCAAAGACATTTAACTTACTCCGTAACTTGGTACAACCGGCTACACCAGGCAGTAAGACATACAAAGAAATCGTGGACATGCTCACGGGCCATTTTTCACCCAAGCCCCTTATTATTGCGGAGAGATTTCGCTTTCACAAGCGCAATCAAGATGAAGGGGAGTCTGTCATCGTGTTTGTAGCAGCCTTGAGAAGGTTAGCTGAACATTGTGAGTTTAAGGAGGTGTTAAACGATACGCTAAGGGACAGACTGGTATGTGGATTAAGAAATGAAGCGGCACAGAAAAAGTTGTTAACTGAAAGTGATTTGACTCTGGAAAAAGCAATCAATATCAGTGTAACCATGGAAATGGCGTCGAAAGAAGCCCAACAACTGAATGCTACAGGCAGAGTACACAAAATTGCAAACAGTCAAAGCAATACACAAGGACCGTGTTTTCGGTGCGGTAAAACAGGGCATCTAGCATCCACCTGCTGGTGTAAAGAAATGGACTGTCGTCAATGCGGAAAAAAAGGACATGTGGAACGAGCATGTCGGAACAAGAAAACCTTTGAAAAAAGTAAGAAAAAGGACGGGAGAGACTATGACCAATTCAAAAAGAAAAGGCAAGTACACACAGTGAAATATGATAAAAGCTCTTCTTCAGAGGAAGACATGACAGTGAATACAATTCGCATAATGAGTGTGAATGAAGGCTCAGACTGCTACTGGGCCAAGGCCAACTTGGAAGGGCATTCAGTCAAAATGCAGATAGACACAGGCTCCAAGGCATCACTTGTGTCATATCAAATCTACAAGAAGTGCATGAAACACCTTCCTTTACATCCTTCTGACACTGTTTTCAAGGCATACACTGGGCACAAGGTGCATATGAAAGGAATGACTGACGTAACAGTTCAGTGCAACAACCAAACTGCCAAGTTACCAGTGTATGTCACCAAGGGGGACTTTGCACCCATCATGGGACGTGTGTGGTTAAAAACACTACATCTTGACTGGCAAGAGGTTAGACTGTCTAATGGATCATCACAACTGCAAACCATCCTGGACCAAAATGAGGAGGTTTTTCGAGCAGAGCTAGGCAGCATGAAAAAGATCACTGTCAAACTGCACATCAAAGAAGGAAGCAAACCAGTGTTCTTGAAGGCCAGGACAGTGCCTTATGCCATACGTGGAAAAGTGGAAGAAGATCTTGACGCTTTAGTTAAAAGTGGCGTTCTGGAACCGGTTACAACAAGTGAATGGGCCACTCCCATTGTGCCAGTACCCAAAAAGAATGGAGGTATACGCACATGTGGAGATTTTAAGGTGACTGTAAATCCGGTGCTAAGTGCAGAGCAATACCCACTTCCTTTGATTGATGATTTGTTTGCAGGATTGAGTGGAGGTGAAAAGTTCAGTAAAATCGACCTAAATCAGGCGTACCTGCAAATGCAGGTGGACAAAGAGTCACGTGATATGCTGACAATAAACACTCACAAAGGACTTTTCAGATACTGCAGATTACCTTTTGGCATTACGTCGGCTCCGGCATTGTTTCAGCGTGCCATGGATCAAATTCTCAGTGGATTACAAGGCGTACAGTGCTATCTGGATGATATTCTCTGTACAGGAGCAAACGATGAAGAGCATCTTCACAATTTGAATGCTACACTGCAAAGGCTAAGAGAGTATGGACTCAGACTTCGCAAGGAAAAATGTGAATTTCTGAAATCATCTGTTGAGTATCTTGGCCATGTCATCGACGCAAAAGGCTTGCACACGTCACCCTCTAAGATCACAGCCATCGTTGACGCACCTCCACCTGAAAATGTGAGTCAGCTGAGATCTTTTCTAGGGCTGTTAAATTACTATGGAAGGTTCATACCAAACCTAGCATCGCTACTACAGCCACTACATGAGCTGTTATGTCAAGACAAGAAATGGAAATGGACTAATGACTGTCAGAAATCTTTTGAAAGAGCTAAAGACGCTCTGACCACTTCCGAGGTGTTAACGCATTTCAACCCCTCACTACCAATCCAACTGGCCTGCGACGCATCACCCTACGGAGTGGGTTCTGTTATATCGCATGTGTTTCCAAATGGTGAGGAAAGACCGATTGCGTTTGCTTCAAGGACACTGAACAAGGCTGAAACCAACTATGCTCAGCTGGAACGAGAGGCACTGAGCATTGTTTTTGGTGTGAAGAAATTTCACCAATACTTGTACGGGAGGAAGTTTACACTTTTTACGGACCATCGTCCTCTAACAACTATCCTGGGACCGCATACAGGAATACCATCTCTTGCAGCTTCACGTCTACAGAGGTGGGCTTTGCTGTTGTCAGCTCACTCTTACGACATCAAATACCGCAAAGCAGATTCCCACTGTAATGCAGATGGACTTTCACGTTTACCACTACCTGTGACAAAGCATGAACCAAATACAGTGGAGATATTTTACTTCAAGAATGTGGAAAAATCACCTGTAACAGCTTCCCAAGTGAAAAAGGCAACACGAAGTGATCCTGAATTATCAGTGGTTATGGACATTGTGATCAAGGGACAGTCAGTAAGTGATAGCTTTACTCTCAAACCTTTCCTTGACAGGAGGTGGGAGCTTTCTGTCCAGTCCGGGTGTCTGCTATGGGGAAGGCGAGTCATCATCCCACAGTCACTGCGCACTAAAATGTTAGAGCAGCTCCATGCAGGTCATAGTGGAATTGTCAAAATGAAAGAGATGGCAAGAAGCTATTTTTGGTGGCCAGGGCTTGACAAACAGATTGAGCACATGGCCATGACTTGCTCATCCTGTCACAAAACTCGTAACAACCCTCCTGCAGCCCCACTTCATCCATGGGACTTTCCTCAGGACCCTTGGTATCGCATACACATTGATTTTGCGGGTCCTTTCGAAGACAAAATGTTTTTGGTTGCTGTTGACGCACATAGTAAGTGGCCAGAAGTGGCTATTATGAAAACCACCACTTCGGAAAAGACTATTGAGGAACTTGGAGAAATCTTCAGTAGATTTGGTGCCCCTGTCCAGCTAGTATCGGACAATGGCCCTCAACTCGTGTCAAAAGAAATGTCAGATTTCCTTCAAGCCAATGGAGTGCAACACATCAGGTCAGCGCCCTACCACCCTGCAACCAATGGCTTAGCAGAAAGGTTTGTGCAGACTTTAAAACATGCACTTAAAATATCACAAGGACAAAGCACACTCCACCAAAGATTGCATGAGTTTCTTCTCCAATACCGATCGATGCCACATTCAACTACAAAGGTTTCACCAGCAAGTCTCATGTTCAACAGAGAACTGCGGACAAGTTTGGCTCTTCTCAAACCTCCAACAGTGAAAGACATTGTTCAGGCAAACCAAAGGAAACAAATAAAACAAAGAGACATTCACGCTAAGAATCGAGTCTTGGCACCAGGAGATTCAGTGCTCGCCAGAAACTATCAAGGCAAGGTCAAGTGGATTCCTGCCACTGTAATTGCCCAGACCGGACCCGTATCCTACACCGTCCAGACAACTGATGGTGTTTGGCGCCGCCATGTGGACCAACTCTTAAAAACACCTGAAACCACCCCTGAACTGTCAGTGACTATGGACTTTGACAAAAATACAGATAATAGTGTACCTGAGTTATGTAATGCACCATTACCAATGTCTACTCTTGTCAGGCCTACTGTTGTTAGTTCTGATCAAACTGGAAATGCTTCGGTACCAGAACCCAGTCCAATAGTAGATATATAGGCTAATGTAACTTTTGAACGTCGCTACCCTACTCGCGAAAGGAAAGCACCTATCCGTCTGGATTTGTAGATCTGATAGTGACCAAAGATTTTGATAATGAGCAGTGTTTTATTACGGTTCAGAAACCTAAGTAATTAATGTTGTACTTAAGGAGTTACTACATGTGCATTTGGAAGTTATGCATGCTTATTGTAAAAAGAAAAAAAGTTATTTGGGATAAACAAATCATCCTACTTCTAATGTAAGGGGGGAGGAGATGTTATATATTTTGTCCTTACTGGGCTACGTTAGTTACGTGATGACGTAGGCACGTGTTGTGTTGAGTTGTACAATGTGAGCTGATCGTAAACCACGCTACTCCTATTAAAAGGTTATCACTGTAACCTCCGTCTCATCCTTTGCACTTATCTGAAGATATAACACGCTGTGTTTGAGGACGTTATTTTAAGCCGCCACAAGGGGGCAGTACTGCTCTTTTGACATGCGTTCAGCTAATATTCAATATGTGCACACGCCAAAAGATAATTCAATTTTAAATAATTGACAGTGTTACAGGCCTGGCTCTTTAAGAGCAGTGCATTGTGGGTTGTCTTGGGTCTGTGTGGTCCGATGTTTTGGCGCTCAGCGCTCTCTTCTGCAGCGGCCACTCTACATGTTCTGTTTTTGAATAAAAATGTGTCTTAACGAGTATTACGCCTGTTCAGCCTCTGGTGAAAGCGTAGGGGGCGCTGCTGAGCTACTGAAGGCCCTGGGGGGCGGACTGTCAATGTATATCGAATTCTGATTGGCTGACAATTCTGTCAATCATGTGACAACACAGGGCCTGAGGAGCAGCTCGCCAGAGGTGTTTAAGGCACTTTTTGAGTAGGAAATTACAGTTACACATCAACAAAACCAATATAAGCGACTCAACTGTACATTATATAAATACATTAGTAATTAAATATACTATTAAGACATTTTATTTTTAACACTTTTTAACATTTCTAACCCAACAGTAATAGACACATACCTCTTGCTGGCAGTTTGGAAACTGAAGCACAGTAACCAGAGGATCTTTAAACTGGATCAGCAGGCTGGGTTCTGGTGGAAACTTGGCATAAAGATTTTCTTCCTGCATCCACACTCTCAGATTATTTTTGTACTGTGAGGTCTGAGGCCTAAAAAGCAACGAGAATGTTATTGTCATACATGTTTAACACAAACCAAAAAGAATATACATATATTACATATATTACATATATTACATATACATACCGCTGCCAGCAAGGATCTCTTGTGCTTGCCTCGGGCTCCGACTCTGTTTGGATGGGGTCCTGTCGCTCATCTGGAGACTTGTCCTTCATGCACTCTCTGGGGAGGTGCGTGGAGATGCTCTCGCTTGGCTTCAGGCAAAGCAAGCAAGAGACGGCAATCAACATTCCTGTAACAAATAATAGATTTAAACATAGACCCAAACGTGCTTTTTCCTGAGGTGTAAAACTAACCACAGATTAGCAGATATAACACTACAAACAAGGTATCACGTTTGTCCAATGCAGTAATATGTCCAAATCAAATAAACAAATAAATGTGACAAAAAAGGTGGAAACAACTTGAACATCAAACATGACATGTGTTTACTCACTCTGCAAGTCTTAAATGTCACATGAGGATCCACACTGGAGAGAGGCCATACAGCTGTGAGCAGTGTGAGAAGACCTTTACTCAATCATCCAGCCTCAAAGAACACATGAAGAGGATCTACACTGGAGAGAGGCCATACAGTCATGTAGGGTGAGAGCTGCTCCATCTTGTCGGAGGGTGACCGCAACAAACTCGCCCATCTGCTACGTTCCTACTCCGATATCGTCTCTACCGGCCCTACTGACCTCGGCCGCACCAACATCGTGCAGCTTGACATCCAGACCACGCCAGGGCCTCCAGTCAAGCAGCCTCCACGCAGCTCTCCGCCGACCAGCAGCTTCCACAGAGTCTGGACGCGGGTGTGGAGTAACAGTGGCTGGGCAGCGCCAATCGTAGTGGTGAAGAAAAAGGACAAGTCTCCCAGGCTGTGTGTGGACAGACCGCTGAATGGAAGGACCATCAAGGACGCGTATCCAGGACACTCTTGACACACTGTCCACGGCCAGGTATTTCAGCACACTTGACTTAACTCCAGGGTCCTGGCAGGTAGAGATGACACCTCGGGCCCCTAAAGCTGCAGACTTCTGAACACACAAGGGACTTTTGGAGTGGAATGTGATGCCGTTTGGGCTTTGCAACGCCCCGGCCACTTTCCAAAGACTCATGGACCGGGTGTTCGCTGGGTTGCAGTGGCAGACCTGTCTAGTGTACTTGGATGACATAGTGGTTCTGGGAAAGGACACTCCAGAAATGTTAGAGCGACTGGAGCAGGTTTTTTTAAACTGCACGCATTTTCTCCAGTTCGGCTTTACCCAAATCTAAAAGCTTTTCAACTGGAGAGCAACAGTGTAACGCCTCATTTGCAAAAGTGGGTCTGACCTTTTGTCACATTTGTTGTTGTGTTTTTGTTGCTTTTTTGTCACTTCTTTGTTGCATTTTCATCCTTGTTATTTTGACACGTTTTCCAAGAAGCTTTTAGATTTGAGTAAAGCCAAACTGGAGAACATGTCCTCGGTCCAGGCGGGGGTTAAGAGGTTAACTACTGTTTGTCTCCTTCACTTCCCCCTCTTCTCTGGGCTGTGGCTGAAACAGGAGCTCAAGAAGAAAAGGACTGTTAAGAAGGTCTGGGCACAAGTTGTTATAGGAGAATATGAGCTGAGATTGAATTAGAGTCAAAAATGCTTCAAAAATAACTGAACAAGTGGCTCAGACGTCCTGTCCATGATTTATTCTTCACACCGCGAGACTTTGAGGAGAAACATTTAATTATCTTTTGCTGTGTGCATGAACAATGATTCTGTTGTTGTCTGCCATGTATATTTTGCTGTTTCTGTTTCTGATCAAACTTTACTAAAGGTTATGATTCACGAACTGTCCATCATAAAGAGGTCACCTGACCTTACGCTTAAAACCGATTTATTTTGTCCTTTTCATTACGCTGCTTTCCGTCAAACATTTAAGCTATTTTCAAAAGCGTGCAGCCTAATCAGGAAACTATCACGTCTTCATTAGTTTATTGTTGTTGTTGTTCATGTTAGCTATAAGCCTAATTTTTAACATTAAAACACACGCCCGCCATGTGTAGGTTCGCAATACATTTTAGTACTGAGTAAAGAAAAACACTTACTTGAGGTTCTTAGCGTTTATCTTAGTTCAGTCCCGTAGATTCCCGTTCATTATTTGTTTGAATCAATGGTTTGGCTCTCAGACCCGCAGAGACCACACGGAGAAAACCTGTGCTCGTTCATGAGTCACGAGCACGTCCACAGGCCTGGTGACGTCACACCATTGGAAAACTTTAAAACAATTATTTTGGAAAAAAAAAAAAGTATATGTCCTAAAAATAGTAATTTTTAAGAAATATATTAGCCTTAGTCTGAAACTCCAGATGCCCTGTGGACCATTTTACAGGCTCCTCCTTTTACATGAGTGTCTATGACAAAAAGGGCTTTTGAGCCGCAGGCTGCAATACCACGGCCTGCCACTAGCACGAACTGAAATTGGGTGAAAAGGGGCGTATCCCCCCCTTGGTTCCATTAGCAGCTCTTTTTGGACCAAGGTAAGGTACCTAGGCTTTGGGAAACAGCCCCTGACTAACCTCTGTAGCACTGTTGGAGCGGACTGCGGTCCCTGTGGCAGACATATCGGGGACAGGAAGAGAATTGGGGACAGGCGTATCCCAGAAGACTTTGCGGCGGAGGCAACAGCAGCAGCAGCGCCGCCATTGAGCTCAGCGGCTATAAGTGGATGCGGTAAGTTGCTTTTTTTATTTATTGTTCCTCACGAAGGAAAGTTAATAACTTTTAAGGCCATTCAGGACAAGACATGTCCACGTGTAAAGAAACCCGATGGTCTGTTTATTGGTTGAATCCACGTGGATTTACGATCTAGCCTCTTTGGTTAACTCAGCGGCACGCGCTGTGAGTTGTAGCCGAGCGGAGTGAGCTCTAACTCGGCTAAAGGTTCTACGAAGCTCCGCTGATTTTCTCCGGCTCTATTGTAGATACAATTGTGAAAACTTGAGGGAAAAGGTTGTTAGTGACTGTTGTTGACTGTGTATTTATATTACTAGTAATAGTTTGGCTAATATAAGAAGTAAGGTGCTCAAAATAGTGTAGTGTTAAGACAAATGAGTAAATACTCGAGCGATCTTTCTCATATCTTTGCAAACGTTTCATGAATAGATAATCACAGTAATTAAATAAACTGTTAAAAGTGTAACGCCTATAGGCTAGAACACTTATAAGGTAATATATGCAACAATAAACAATCAGTTACAATTGTACTAAAGGTTTTTAAACTATTTTCAGGACTTCTATTGTTTGCCCTTAGTTTCAAAGCTAGATAACGAATAAGCTAAATAAGCTTTACTAATTACTAAAGTGTTGGTTCAAGCGGAGGAAAGAATAGTCTCCGTGGAGATAATGGGCCAAATTAGATCTACAGTCAGCTAGAGTGGACTCTACAGCTACGTTTAATACGTGGATTAACAATAGTAAATGTTATAGTCATGACAGAGCCTGGTTTAAATGTGTGAAGAGAAAGATAACTTTGAATATGCAAGACTATTGACTTAAAGGCCTGACCAATCAGAGTGGGCTCAGAGCATTTGAATGTGAAAAGCTTTAGGTGTGGAGCAGGAACAATGAGCTGATGTACAAAAACCAGTGTGGTTAAAACTAGGGCTGAACGATTTAGGAAGATAATCTAATTGGGACTTTTTTCTTCAATATTGCGATTAAATATGCGATTATTGTTGCAAGGTCCTCTCATGTATTTTACACCCAACACAAGCAATAAATCAGTCTGTTTCATAATAAACCATTTTAGATTTATTTAAAGTGAAAATTGCAAACAAACAAAACTGTGGCTTGACTTGACCTATTCAAAATGTGCACTTCTTAAAAACCTTCTGAACTTAACAGTCTATAAATAAATGAAAAGGATATTTTTGGTATATAGATATAAAACAAATGAACTCACTGATCCAGTCAGTAACATCACCCATACTAAAGTGCAGGAAAAGTAATAACAAAAATCTGCTTTAACCAACATTTTTTAGATAAATCAAACTCTCAACGAACACAAAATAAACTAGTGTATGTTCTTATTAAATCGGAAATGCAGTATTGTATTCCCTCAGTAACAGCAGTACACCACATAAGTGCAAAATGAGTACGGCACTATCAGCCAGACAGATTCTTCTGGGAGCTTACAGATTTGGAAAACCAGCATGTCAACCTTTGCTGGTTTTAGAGACGAGCGAGTGCAAGTCACTATATTCCCTCCAGTGCTGAAAAGACGCTCTGAAGGAGCACTCGTGGCAGGGACACTTGCAGAGTTGTGGAAAGTTGATCTTGTGCACCTTCCACCAGGCTAATGGGTCATCTTCTCCATCAATGGTAGGGGTCATGAGGTAACTGTTTAAAGCCAATATAATTCCACACTACTGACGTGCTGCTCCTCTTTGATTCCCAAACGTTCACCTGGGTCAGCTCCTGTCGAGCCCGATGCCGTTGTGCAACAGGTAGCGCAGCTAAACATGAGTCAAACCGCAGCCCTTGCGGATAGCAAATCACGTTTTATCATATCGCGCTCAGACAGTGATTTAAAAACAGATTTGTTGCTGATTCACAGTGAGCTGATGGGGGAGGGGTGATACTGTATGTGTGAATGAGAACAGAGGGAGGGGGAGGGTCACACCAGGTCTGCAGCAAACTACATTTAGTGTTTTACTGAACAATGTGTGTAACACAACACTAACTCCTGTTTCTTTCTGCAGAGAAATGGACCCAGCTCAGCCTCTGAAGACTCCCTGTACACAGGGAAAGACATACAGCTGTGAGCAGTGTGGGAAAGGATATACTACTGCACACAGTCTTAAACGTCACATGAGAAGCCACACTGGGGAGAGGCCATACAGATGTGAGCAGTGTGACAAGACCTTTACTTACTCATTCAGCCTCAAAGAACACATGAAGATACATGATGGAGAGAAGCCCTTTGAGTGTGGCCTGTGTGGACATGTGTTTACTCAGTCTGCAAGTCTTAAATATCACATGAGAATCCACACTGGAGAGAGGCCATACAGCTGTGAGCAGTGTGACAAGACCTTTACTCAGTCATCCAGCCTCAAAGACCACATGAAGATACATGCTAGGGAAAAGGAATACAGCTGTGATGAGTGTGGGAAGTCATTTAATCAACTCTCGGGTCTCAGGCAACACAAGGGAGTCCATGATGGACTAAAGCCGTACAGATGTGAGCAGTGTGGGAACACATTCAGTCATTCACGTACTCTTGAACAACACATGAGGATCCACACTGGAGAGAGGCCATACAGCTGTGAGCAGTGTGACAAGACCTTTACTCAGTCATCCAGCCTCAAAGCACACATGAGGATCCACACTGGGGAAAAGCCCTTTGAGTGTGGCCTGTGTGGACATGTGTTTACTCAGTCTACAAGTCTTAAAAATCACATGAGAATCCACACTGGAGAGACGCCATACAGATGTGAGCAGTGTGACAAGACCTTCAATCAGTCATCCAACCTCAAAGACCACATGAAGAGGATCCACACTGGAGAGAAACAGCTGTGATGAGTTTGGTCAGACCTTCAGATATTTTCAGATCAAATGTGCTTCATGACATGAACATGTCTGTGTCGTTCACAGAGACTTCTCCAGTTCACTCTATTTCAAACTAATGTTTCACAAATGCTGATGTTTTTAGGGAGGTCATAGAATGTAAAACACTTTTTTTTTTCCACAAATATGGAAATATATTTGTTTCACCTTCAGAAGTGCAGTGGAAATGTTACAAGCCCAGAATTCACATTTAGAAAAGAAAATATGAATTTGTGCAAACAAATCTTTGTTTTGCACATTCTAAAAATGATCCTTTAAATAGTCTCTTCATTCCCTCGTGTTGTTTTCCTCGTGTGTTTTTTCATGTTTGTGTCGTTCACAGAGACTTATTGAGTCGACTCTATTTCAAACTAATGTTTCAGACTTGCTGATGTTTTAGTGTTGATGGAATGTAAAGCTTTACACTTATTTTACACTTTTAACCTCTTAACCCCCAGCTGAACCAAGAACATTTTTTTCACTTCGGCTTTACCCAAATCTAGAAGCTTCTTGACTGGAGCTTACATCCTTTATATAGACCAGTGTAACCCCTCATTTGAAAGCTAAGACCTACAAAACTGATCTAAGACTTTGTTGCCATGTTGTCATCACCTTTTTTTTTTTTCAAGTTTTGAAAGCATTTTAGTTTAGTTTTAATTCTATGGAGGATTGAACGTGCCACAATTAAATAAATAAATACACCATTAAATAATTAAATACATGTGTCATTAATTAATTAAATGTTTCATTAATTAATTAAATATGGAATTAAATAAATAAATGCACCATTAAATAATTAAATAAATGTGTCATTAATTAAATAAATGTGTCATTAATTAATTAAATTACCAATGATTCTGTGTAAAAAAAATATATATATATTTATCTATTTAATTAATTATTTCATGGTCCTGTGTTGCAGTGTTTCATGAATTAATTTTATCTGTCAAACTCGCCCATCAAAAGTTGTGGGCGGGCTAAAGCCTGGTCAACTCAAATCTTGTCTAATCCATTGCTTTGGCCTGAAGTGTTTTTTGGAAACATGGCGGCTACGCTGATGGAGGACCTTCATGAAGTTTCAAGGGAGTTGGTGCGAGATATTTTAGACCTTGCTGAGTATGTGGAAGCAGGACCTGCAGACCCCGAGCATATACAGAATAAAGCGGAGGAATTTATTGAAGTTCTTGGAGTTATTTCTGCACTTTCTGACCATGGCATTGACCGTAGAGTGACCGAAATTTTAGAAGAAGTACTCTACAGCTTCACTGGTACCCGGGCACAACAGGCAAAACACACAGAGGGACCAGGGCGTTTGGCGTTTGATATACCCAGTGCAGTTCTGGAGCATCACATTCTTTGTGGATTACCAGCAAGTCAAATTGCAGCGATGTTCGGAGTGTCAAAAAGGACCATCAGGAGACGCATGAGGCAAAGTGGTTTGAGGTATGTACACTACATTAATGAGTTTTCAGCTTATGAATTCTGTTTAACAGAACATTGGTGTAACATTTATCATTGTTGTATTTTGTTTGCAGAAAGAGAGACCTCTATTCAGCTGTGAATGATGAGGAGTTGGACCGCATTGTAAGTGAAGTCTACAGAAGACATCCAAACGACGGCTACAAGTTAATGCGTGGTCATTTGAATGCAAGAGGTGTGCGTGTTCCAAGTGAGTATAATGATATGGTGTAATTTAGGTTAGCAACTTGTTAAGTCTCTTTCATAACATGAAATTAACTTTTTTGGTTATGCTGTAGTGTAGTACTTTTACACGCATTGTTTTTTTTATTATAATACGACTATTTCTTCAAAATAAGTGACACCACAGGAAACTGCCAGTGAGAGTATGGTTATTTTATTTTCTTCCCCTCAGTCTCAAGACTGCAAGAGTCTTTACGCAGAGTCGATGCAGAGGGAGTTCACCTGAGACGTCTAAGGTTGCGTGTATTAAGACGACGGCAGTATTCTGTTCCTGGCCCAAACTCTTTGTGGCATATAGATGGGCACCATAATCAGGTCGGTAATGTTGGCAGAGAATCGGTGCATCTAATCAGAAGTGCTTTACAAAAATAATGTGTGTGTTCACATTGTCTGACAGGTGGAGATTTGTTGTCCATGGTGGGGTGGATGGATTCAGTCGTTTAGTGGTCTACCTGACTGTGGCTGGCAATAATAGAGCCTGCACAGTCTTACAAAGTTTTATCGCTGCTGTTGAGCAGTATGGGCTACCTTCAAGGGTACGGTCTGATAAAGGGGGAGAGAATGCAGATGTGGCAGAATTCATGATCAGGAGCAGAGGTACTGACAGGAATTCGCACATCACAGGCAGAAGCGTCCATAACCAACGGTAAATAAATGTTTGGCTCACACAACAAGCACACCATATGAATGTACTTTTTTAGCATATGCCACACATAAATTAACACCTTTTGTCAATTTGATCCAAAACACAGAATAGAAAGGATGTGGAGGGACGTTTATGAACATGCACTGGACCTCTTCTATCAGATCTTCACTTCATTGGAATATCAGGGAACACTGAATCCAGACAATGAAGTCCATCTTTTTGCCCTGCACTGGATCTTCCTTCCACTAATCCAGCAAAGCCTCAACTCTTTCCGAGATGCTTGGAAATTTCATGGTCTTAGAACTGAAAGGAATCAATCACCACAGCAACTCTGGAGAAGATACAGAGAGCAAGGCCCTATGGAGGATCCTATTGAGGTTAAAGAAAAATATACACCTTTTCATCCCCAAATTACAAAGAGACTTGAAAGTATTGATAGGCTAAACGAGCCACGGTATCAACACATGTATCATACGCAGTAAGCGTGCACGTGTCATTTTAAGAAAAGTCACATGAACAGATTCACTATCAGTTCGTCTCACAAGCAACTAGCAGCAGTATGCAAGGGTCACCAGTTCAATGGAGCAACCAGACTATCGGATCACTCATTTTCTCATTTGAATCTGCCACAAACAAGTCTTGCTGTCACAGCACTTTGTATTTCATTTGTAATTTCACCATTTTATCTTGATTGGGGACTCTATTTTGGATCGTGTGGTCTGTGGTACTTTAATGTAGACTTTCATACATTAGTTTTGTCAGGAATTAGAATCATAAAGTTTCCATTTTCATAATCCTCAGCACAGTTACCTTTTACTCAGTATGGCCAATATGGTGGTGCTGATGAGCTGGTTAAACAAGCTTATTCATGTCAATTTGGTTCACGTTTCTGAAAGAACAAGCTCCATGCACACTGATACTGTACTAAAGGTGTCACACACACTTTGGCCTCATCTGCTCATCACTACTTGAAATAAAATGCAAGAATCCAAGGTTAGTGCCTTCACAAAAAAGAGACCAACGTCTTATAGGTTATATAGCTGTAGTTACAATGGTGCATACAATGCATACCTGTACTGTTACAAACTGAATTGGACAATCTAAAATACCTCATGTCACCAGTTTTAAGTACACAATTGATCATGCTTCTTGTCCTTTCAGGTTTATGAAGGCTATGGGATTGACTGGAACGGACCTCACGCTCTTCATGGAGGCACCGTGTCAGTCCCGGAGATTGAACTGGCTCGTGAACTCTCAGATGAAGAAGTAGCCATTTTGCCAGCTCCAGGAGTTTCTATAACTGAAGCACTCAGATCATATGTAGAGACTGTGCAGGTTTTAGAAAGAGTCTTAGACTGATGTCCAACCTATGCTTTTATTTAGCATTATAGAACAGGCATGAACTGAAAGTTCTTTTCATGGCAAAAAAGTAGTACAAGTGTTTTACTTTGAAGCTATGCCATAAACTGCACAGCTCCCCTACTCTTGAACATACTTTACCTCCTGTCTCATTGAACACAGAATGATTAACATCAATGCTGTTCTGTTAACACGGACAGCCAAAGATACACAACTGTTTTTTTCTGTAAAATGTGTAAAAACATGTCAAATGCTGCACAGTATAAACTTTTTTTTCCACACATACTGCATTTGTGTCAATTGAACTGAACAGTGCATTTAATAACTGTCTGAAAAAAGACTAAACAAGTCCAAATCCAGTCCGAGCACTATTTATGGCAGCCAGAAGCGCTTCCTCAAATTCAGTGTAGATTTTGAAATGAGCAGGCAGCTTTAGTGTTTCAAAGCATGTGGCAGACGTAGGAAAGTTTCCCACAGAAACCTCCACTTTTAGTTCAGAAGGAAGCCTCTCCCAGCCAACCCAGAATGTCAGCAGCTGGGCCAGTGTGTCTGATGAAGCTGAAAGTCAAGATGACATTAAGTTAAACTTTAATTGATCATATCTAATCAATGACACAAAAGCATTTGCTAGTAGAGCAAAACATAACAAGGTGTTATACCAGTTTCAATGAACATTCTTAAAAAGCCAGTGATGCGGCATATGGACTCTATGTCAAAGTCTTCATCACTGTCCTCAACCGGCCATATGATTTTTTCCAGGAGCATCTTAAAGAATCATATCAAAGTATTTTAAATGGAGAACTTATTTGGCTTCATTCTTGGTCAATGGAAAAATAACCAGTTCAATACATGTAAATTAATTAAGTAAAGAAAAAATATAACTACATTTCTGACTTACCTGGGGTGTAAACTGTATTTCAGCCATTTTGGGGAAAAGAAGTGGGACAATATCTGGCCTAGATGTCAGCAAGGGCCATAGCATAACATCTTTCAGTCCCTTTCTCAACTGTTGAATTTGGCGCATAGTCCTCCCAATCACCTAAGAGACAGACCAGAACTATAACACAAGCCAAATGCTCAACCAATTTTGGGGGGGAAATGTTCATAAAAGTAAAATTATTATGTTAATATAATTAATTAAGAATATATCAACCGATAAGACATTTACACATTTTTAAATAATGTGCCCCAATATTCAGATAGTTCTTTTCCACCCTGCAACTCACTGAATGAATTAGAAGTTTGCTATGCAGCCATCTCCGATTTGTTTTTGTGACAGCTGGGAGATCCCAAGACATGGAGAGTTCTGACACAGTGTTCTTCTGTTCTGGTGTAAGTTCTTCATGTTCAAGCTAAACTCGAGACCATATACGTTATTACATTTTACAAGGCAAATATTTATTTGTTACATACCAGTTGAATGATACTCCTGATGTGCAGATCAGGACAGTCTTCAGTAACAACTGTTGCTGTTTCAGGGTCTCCATTGAACAGTACATGAATTACAGCAGGACTTAATCCTGTGATGTTGGGTCCGTCATGCAGGAAACTGTGGGCCAACATCCTTCCTGCAACACGGAAGAGGTTGCTGTCAATAAGCACCTCTGATGCTGCTGGAACGAGGTGGTCAGGTTCACCCTCAAACAGTAATGTACGCCCCATTCCTCCTGTTAAGAACACAGAGTAGTCACAATTAACCACCGAACTGCATTTCAAATTACATCATATTAACCATAAAAATAAACAGGAACTTGCCAAGATTTAGACAAAATCCAAACTGGAGTTTGGAAATTACTGTTGTCATAAAGTGCCGCATTACTCCCTCTCCAATAGCAACATCACCTATAAATATAATACTGACAATAACACAGTGGTAAAACAGTGGCTGAATGATGCAGGTAACTGGACAAGTAACATTTAACAGGCAAGGCAACAAGTCCAGCTCCAAAACAGAAAAATTAGTGATCATCAATTATACACTTTTTTTTTTGGATTTCATTCTCCCATTGAACAATTCCATATGATACTTTAATGATATAAAGCATGCATTTGTAGTTTCTGTGTTCCACATTGTTTTTCTGGATAATTTTGTACGTCTGGAGGTTTGGTGGATTTGTTTACTTTTAAAGTCCAAAATGGTCCTGAAGAAAGCAGCTTTTTAAAAGTAAACAAAATGCTAGCTTTTCAGCTAAACCCATTTGAGATCTACAAATGTCTTCTGAGACACTGAAGAGACACCAAGAGCCCCCCCAGCTGCAGCACAGAGGAGGCATCACAAGAAGAGCTACAGGAAACAAAAAGGGACACACGAGGAGATGTTGAAAGACTGGAGGAAGGGGCTGCAGGAGGAGCTGACAAGTGCAGGACACCACGCTCTGAAACGGGGACAAACCCAGGAGGTGGTGCACCGTTTCAGAGGATCAGAGGAGACAGAGGGCAGCCAGATTTCTTCCGAGTGCTACAGTTTCCTCGACCTCCAAGGTCATGCGGGTCAGGTCGACACAGTGGCAGCGCGGCTCAGCCGCAGCAGCTCAGGACTAACACCTGAACACTATTTCATTGTGCACTTGTACAATGACAATAAAGCACTTACTTAAACTTTACTAATATATTTATATAACAGCATTTATGGTATATTACTTACCAGTGAGAGTACAACGGAGTGGACATGCCCATTCTTGCTGCCGTTTATAGAATGTGAGAAGTTCCCGTTCTCTGTCCTCATCAGAGTCCCTTACATCCATCTTCATTCTCAGTGGTTCCCCAGACGCATGTTCCCTTAGCAGACTCTCTTTGTAAACCATGGCAGCTTGAGCTGGTTCTTTAATAAGCTTCCATTCTAGACAACAATGATAATAAAGTTTTCCATTACAGGGAGACTTGGAGTTGGTGTGTTACATGCAGATACAGATATCCACCCAGTCTACAGAAAAGGAGAACAGTTATGTCTATGCCACTGACAAATATGTGAAACATCGTTAGAAACTGTTAAAAATCTGAGATAAAAAAGCAAAATAGAATTCTGAACAAAAAGTAAATATTTTCAACTGAACATACTGTAACCTAGTTGCATCTTATAATATGTGCGTAATTCTATCGTCTAATCATATGTTGTTTTTCTATTGACTGAGTTTATATTACACACAATTGTAGAGAAATTCTACTGTGATGACATAAACCTTTGTCTTTGTCCTCAGTGTTAATCACTGCTGATACAACTGCACTCTCAGCTGATGTTCCAGGCCTCACTGGAACACTGTCATTGACTGAGGCTGTCTCTCTATCATTTTCTTCACTTGGACCTGCCCCTTGATCTGTTACCGAGTCCTGCATGGGTGTCCTTGAAGTGAACAAATTAAAATGATCATATTCCTACTCCCTTTATTGTGTGGTCAACACTTTAAGAGAGATATGTTTCAAAACAAAAAAAATATGCCATCCTTGCACTTCTGCATAAAGCACCTACCCATTGCAGCTCAGTCTGTGAACCTTCATTTCCGAAAAAGGAACTGCCTTTTCACAAGTGAGGCAGGGGATGTCTGGCCCGGAGGCATGATGTGAGCCCTCCTAACAACAACAAATTGCTTTTAATTAATGATTAAAAATTAACAGTGAGTGTTGTTTAGATTATGTATTAAACTTGAGTCTCTGTAAATGTATGTACACAATCTATGGGTAGATCCTGTTGAAGTGGACGTATGTAGATAGTAGCCTGTCCAATCATCGTTGATGGATCTTTTAGATAGGCAAGAGTGTATCCAGAGCTGGGACATGGAAGCAATGCAAGATTTCGACTGCGAGTAGATCCTGAAATCTTTAGAAGTTCAAAACCTCCTCCGTCTTGGAGCTTGGGAAATACTTCCATCAGTTTATTTGTTAACACCATGGGATCAGTGTCATTCCCTGTGAAAACAAAAAAATATATACATTACTCATAGCGACTCACTTGAAACTGAGCAAATGCCTGTAACATTATTCACACAATGAACATCAATTAAGCTAGAGTCATGAACATATTGTATATATAGGGCTTTAAAATGAAATGCGGAGTAAAACTGCAATCATTTCAACGAGCCACAGATAATGCTATTTTTTTTGTTTTTGGTAAATTAGTAGTTACATACATACTGACCTGTAAATGTTATTTTTTGCTCTCCAAGTCCTGAAGGTCTGCTTTAAGAGTTGTGTTTGGAACTTTATCCGCTTTGTGTTCAGCCAAACAGCAGACTGTGTGTGTGTAGCTTCTTCGGCTGATTTGAACTGCTGGTCGTCTTGCCTTATTCCCTCTATTAGCTCCACCACCATTATATGACTGCGGTAAAGTGGCCCTCCACTTCCAGACCCGCGGTAAAGTGGCCCACACTTGAAAAGATGTTTCGCTTTTTGCTGGTTACTTACGGTAATAGCAAATTTCCTCGTCTTTCCACAGCTTGCCTTTTCCATGACATTTCGCTATGAATAAAGTTGTGATCATCACTCTGTCGTAATGATGTGTGTTTATTAATTAAGGGTATCAGAATTCCTTGTGCGCGCACAGCTGTTAAAACTTACTACTCCTACCACGGCAGTGGTCACGTGACGGCACACGCAGATCACCGGCGTGTGACGAGAATGTCCTTAGCGAACTATATAATAGCTGCTTAATTGAGTAGCTAATACGAAATAAATAAACACATAAACTATACAGTAATACAAGCATTGGATTGTCTTTTTTCTCATAACCACATGTTAGGTAGTTCCATCCTGACCCCTTATTTACATTCTTCTTCTTATAATTCTAATTTAACTGCAGCCATGGCCTCAGTGCTGCCCTCTATCACCCTGCCAAAATAAAATCCACTTTTACTGTAGAAATTTTGAGAAACTTTATTTTGAAAATGGTCAAAATGGAGCAAAATGCAGTTTTTTAACAATTATTTAAAAATAATCCTTCAAAGGTTTGCGACTAATTTCACTGCAGCCATGGCCTCAGTGCTGCCCTTTATCACCCTGCCACAATAAAATCCACTTTTACTGTAGAAATTTTGAGAAAATTCATGTTGAAAATGGTCAAATTTTAACAAAATGCCGTTTTTTAACATTAAAAAAAAAAAAAAACTTAAAAGGTTTGCAACTAATTTCACTGCAGCCATGGCCTCAGTGCTGCCCTCTATCACCCTGCCTAAATAAAAATCCACTTTTACTGTAGAAATTTTGAGAAACTTTATTTTGAAAATGGTCAACATGGAGCAAAATGCAGTTTTTTAACAATTATTTAAAAATAATCCTTCATAGGTTTGCGACTAATTTCACTGCAGCCATGGCCTCAGTGCTGCCCTCTATCACCCTGCCAAAATAAAATCCACTTTTACTGTAGAAATTTTGAGAAACTTTATTTTGAAAATGGTCAAAATGGAGCAAAATGCAGTTTTTTAACAATTATTTAAAAATAATCCTTCATAGGTTTGCGACTAATTTCACTGCAGCCATGGCCTCAGTGCTGCCCTCTATCACCCTGCCAAAATAAAATCCACTTTTACTGTAGAAATTTTGAGAAACTTTATTTTGAAAATGGTCAAAATGGAGCAAAATGCAGTTTTTTTTAACAATTATTTAAAAATAATCCTTCAAAGGTTTGCGACTAATTTCACTGCAGTCATGGCCTCAGTGCTGCCCTTTATCACCCTGCCACAATAAAATCCACTTTTACTGTAGAAATTTTGAGAAAATTCATGTTGAAAATGGTCAAATTTTAACAAAATGCAGTTTTTTAACATAAAAAAAAAAAAAAACTTAAAAGGTTTGCAACTAATTTCACTGCAGCCATGGCCTCAGTGTTGCCCTTTATCACCCTGCCTAAATAAAATCCACTTTTACTGTAGAAATTTGGAGAAAATTCATGTTGAAAATGGTCAAATTTTAACAAAATGCAGTTTTTTAACATAAAAAAAAAAAAAAAACTTAAAAGGTTTGCAACTAATTTCACTGCAGCCATGGCCTCAGTGCTGCCCTCTATCACCCTGCCTAAATAAAAATCCACTTTTACTGTAGAAATTTGGAGAAACTTTATTTTGAAAATGGTCAAAATGGACCTAAATTCTGTTTTTGAAAAATGATTTTTAAAAAAACCTTCAAAGGTTTGCGACTAATTTCACTGCAGCCATGGCCTCAGTGCTGCCCTCTATCACCCTGCCAAAATAAAATCCACTTTTACTGTAGAAATTTTGAGAAACTTTATTTTGAAAATGGTCAACATGGAGCAAAATGCAGTTTTTTAACAATTATTTAAAAATAATCCTTCATAGGTTTGCGACTAATTTCACTGCAGCCATGGCCTCAGTGCTGCCCTCTATCACCCTGCCAAAATAAAATCCACTTTTACTGTAGAAATTTTGAGAAAATTCATGTTGAAAATGGTCAAATTTTAACAAAATGCAGTTTTTTAACATTAAAAAAAAAAAAAACATAAAAGGTTTGCAACTAATTTCACTGCAGCCATGGCCTCAGTGCTGCCCTCTATCACCATGCCTAAATAAAAATCCACTTTTACTGTAGAAATTTGGAGAAACTTTATTTTGAAAATGGTCAAAATGGACCTAAATTCTGTTTTTGAAAAATGATTTTTAAAAAAACCTTCAAAGGTTTGCGACTAATTTCACTGCAGCCATGGCCTCAGTGCTGCCCTCTATCACCCTGCCACAATAAAATCCACTTTTACTGTAGAAATTTGAAGAAACTTTATTTTGAAAATGGTCAAAATGGACCTAAATTCTGTTTTTGAAAAATGATTTTAAAAAAACCTTCAAAGGTTTGCGACTAATTTCACTGCAGTCATGGCCTCAGTGCTGCCCTTTATCACCCTGCCACAATAAAATCCACTTTTACTGTAGAAATTTTGAGAAAATTCATGTTGAAAATGGTCAAATTTTAACAAAATGCAGTTTTTTAACAATTATTTTTTTTAAAATCCTTCATAGGTTTGCGACTAATTTTACTAGAGCCATGGCCTCAGTGTTGCCCTTTATCACCCTGCCACAATAAAATCCACTTTTACTGTAGAAATTTGGATAAACTTTATTTTGAAAATGGTCAAAATGGACCTAAATTCTGTTTTTGAAAAATGATTTTTCTCCAACTTTCTACAGTAAAAGTGGATTTTATTTAGGCAGGGTGATAAAGGGCAACACTGAGGCCATGGCTCTAGTAAAATTAGTCGCAAACCTACGAAGGATTTTTTTTAAATAATTGTTAAAAAACAGCATTTTGTTAAAATTTGACAATTTTCAAAATGAATTTTCTCAAAATTTCTACAGTAAAAGTGAATTTTATTGTGGCAGGGTGATAGAGGGCAGCACTGAGGCCATGGCTGCAGTGAAATTAGTCGCAAACCTTTGAAGGTTTTTTTTAAATCATTTTTCAAAACTGAATTTAGGTCCATTTTGACCATTTTCAAAATAAAGTTTCTCCAAATGTCTACAGTAAAAGTGGATTTTATTTCGGCAGGGTGATAGAGGGCAACACTGAGGCCATGGCTACAGTGAAATTAGTCGCAAACCTTTGAAGGTTTTTTATTAAATCATTTGTCAAAAACAGAATTTAGGTCCATTTTGACCATTTTCAAAATAAAGTTTCTCAAAATTTCTACAGTAAAAGTGGATTTTATAGTGGCAGGGTGATAAAGGGCAGCACTGAGGCCATGACTGCAGTGAAATTAGTCGCAAACCTTTGAAGGTTTTTTTTAAATCATTTTTCAAAAACAGAATTTAGGTCCATTTTGACCATTTTCAACATACATTTTCTCCAAATTTCTACAGTAAAAGTGGATTTTATTTAGGCAGGGTGATAGAGGGCAACACTGAGGCCATGGCTGCAGTGAAATTAGTCGCAAACCTTTGAAGTTTTTTTTTTAAATCATTTGTCAAAAACATAATTTAGGTCCATTTTGACCATTTTCAAAATAAAGTTTATCCAAATTTCTACAGTAAAAGTGGATTTTATTGTGGCAGGGTGATGGAGGGCAGCACTGAGGCCATGGCTGCAGTGAAATTAGTTGCAAACCTTTTAAGTATTATTTTATTTTAATTGTTAAAAAACTGCATTTTGTTAAAATTTGACAATTTTCAACATGAATTTTCTCCAAATGTCTACAGTAAAAGTGGATTTTATTGTGGCAGGGTGATAGAGGGCAACACTGAGGCCATGGCTGCAGTGAAATTAGTCGCAAACCTTTGAAGGTTTTTTTTAAATCATTTTTCAAAACTGAATTTAGGTCCATTTTGACCATTTTCAAAATAAAGTTTCTCCAAATGTCTACAGTAAAAGTGGATTTTATTTCGGCAGGGTGATAGAGGGCAGCACTGAGGCCATGGCTGCAGTGAAATTAGTCGCAAACCTATGAAGGATTTTTTTTAAATAATTGTTAAAAAACTGCATTTTGTTAAATTTTGACCATTTTCAACATGAATTTTCTCAAAATGTCTACAGTAAAAGTGGATTTTATTGTGGCAGGGTGATAAAGGGCAGCACTGAGGCCATGACTGCAGTGAAATTAGTCGCAAACCTTTGAAGGTTTTTTTAAAATCATTTTTCAAAAACAGAATTTAGGTCCATTTTGACCATTTTCAACATACATTTTCTCCAAATTTCTACAGTAAAAGTGGATTTTATTTAGGCAGGGTGATAGAGGGCAACACTGAGGCCATGGCTGCAGTGAAATTAGTCGCAAACCTTTGAAGGTTTTTTTTTAAATCATTTGTCAAAAACAGAATTTAGGTCCATTTTGACCATTTTCAAAATAAAGTTTCTCAAAATTTCTACAGTAAAAGTGGATTTTATAGTGGCAGGGTGATAAAGGGCAGCACTGAGGCCATGACTGCAGTGAAATTAGTCGCAAACCTTTGAAGGTTTTTTTTAAATCATTTTTCAAAAACAGAATTTAGGTCCATTTTGACCATTTTCAACATACATTTTCTCCAAATTTCTACAGTAAAAGTGGATTTTATTTAGGCAGGGTGATAGAGGGCAACACTGAGGCCATGGCTGCAGTGAAATTAGTCGCAAACCTTTGAAGGTTTTTTTTTAAATCATTTGTCAAAAACATAATTTAGGTCCATTTTGACCATTTTCAAAATAAAGTTTATCCAAATTTCTACAGTAAAAGTGGATTTTATTGTGGCAGGGTGATGGAGGGCAGCACTGAGGCCATGGCTGCAGTGAAATTAGTTGCAAACCTTTTAAGTATTATTTTATTTTAATTGTTAAAAAACTGCATTTTGTTAAAATTTGACCATTTTCAACATGAATTTTCTCCAAATGTCTACAGTAAAAGTGGATTTTATTGTGGCAGGGTGATAGAGGGCAGCACTGAGGCCATGGCTGCAGTGAGATTAGTCGCAAACCTTTGAAGGTTTTTTTTTAAATCATTTTTCAAAAACAGAATTTAGGTCCATTTTGACCATTTTCAACATACATTTTCTCCAAATTTCTACAGTAAAAGTGGATTTTATTTAGGCAGGGTGATAGAGGGCAACACTGAGGCCATGGCTGCAGTGAAATTAGTCGCAAACCTTTGAAGGTTTTTTTTTAAATCATTTGTCAAAAACATAATTTAGGTCAATTTTGACCATTTTCAAAATAAAGTTTATCCAAATTTCTACAGTAAAAGTGGATTTTATTGTGGCAGGGTGATGGAGGGCAGCACTGAGGCCATGGCTGCAGTGAAATTAGTTGCAAACCTTTTAAGTATTATTTTATTTTAATTGTTAAAAAACTGCATTTTGTTAAAATTTGACCATTTTCAACATGAATTTTCTCCAAATTTCTACAGTAAAAGTGGATTTTATTGTGGCAGGGTGATAGAGGGCAACACTGAGGCCATGGCTGCAGTGAAATTAGTCGCAAACCTTTGAAGGTTTTTTTTAAATCATTTTTCAAAACTGAATTTAGGTCCATTTTGACCATTTTCAAAATAAAGTTTCTCCAAATGTCTACAGTAAAAGTGGATTTTATTTCGGCAGGGTGATAGAGGGCAGCACTGAGGCCATGGCTGCAGTGAAATTAGTCGCAAACCTATGAAGGATTTTTTTTAAATAATTGTTAAAAAACTGCATTTTGTTAAATTTTGACCATTTTCAACATGAATTTTCTCAAAATTTCTACAGTAAAAGTGGATTTTATTGTGGCAGGGTGATAAAGGGCAGCACTGAGGCCATGACTGCAGTGAAATTAGTCGCAAACCTTTGAAGGTTTTTTTAAAATCATTTTTCAAAAACAGAATTTAGGTCCATTTTGACCATTTTCAACATACATTTTCTCCAAATTTCTACAGTAAAAGTGGATTTTATTTAGGCAGGGTGATAGAGGGCAACACTGAGGCCATGGCTGCAGTGAAATTAGTCGCAAACCTTTGAAGGTTTTTTTTTAAATCATTTGTCAAAAACAGAATTTAGGTCCATTTTGACCATTTTCAAAATAAAGTTTATCCAAATTTCTACAGTAAAAGTGGATTTTATTGTGGCAGGGTGATGGAGGGCAGCACTGAGGCCATGGCTGCAGTGAAATTAGTTGCAAACCTTTTAAGTATTATTTTATTTTAATTGTTAAAAAACTGCATTTTGTTAAAATTTGACCATTTTCAACATGAATTTTCTCCAAATGTCTACAGTAAAAGTGGATTTTATTGTGGCAGGGTGATAGAGGGCAGCACTGAGGCCATGGCTGCAGTGAGATTAGTCGCAAACCTTTGAAGGTTTTTTTTAAATCATTTTTCAAAACTGAATTTAGGTCCATTTTGACCATTTTCAAAATAAAGTTTCTCCAAATTTCTACAGTAAAAGTGGATTTTATTGTGGCAGGGTGATGGAGGGCAGCACTGAGGCCATGGCTGCAGTGAAATTAGTCGCAAACCTTTGAAGGTTTTTTTTTTAATCATTTTTCAAAAACAGAATTTAGGTCCATTTTGACCATTTTCAACATACATTTTCTCCAAATTTCTACAGTAAAAGTGGATTTTATTTAGGCAGGGTGATAGAGGGCAACACTGAGGCCATGGCTGCAGTGAAATTAGTCGCAAACCTTTGAAGGTTTTTTTTTAAATCATTTGTCAAAAACATAATTTAGGTCAATTTTGACCATTTTCAAAATAAAGTTTATCCAAATTTCTACAGTAAAAGTGGATTTTATTGTGGCAGGGTGATGGAGGGCAGCACTGAGGCCATGGCTGCAGTGAAATTAGTTGCAAACCTTTTAAGTATTATTTTATTTTAATTGTTAAAAAACTGCATTTTGTTAAAATTTGACCATTTTCAACATGAATTTTCTCCAAATTTCTACAGTAAAAGTGGATTTTATTTAGGCAGGGTGATAGAGGGCAACACTGAGGCCATGGCTGCAGTGAAATTAGTCGCAAACCTTTGAAGGTTTTTTTTAAAATCATTTGTCAAAAACATAATTTAGGTCCATTTTGACCATTTTCAAAATAAAGTTTCTCCAAATTTCTACAGTAAAAGTGGATTTTATTGTGGCAGGGTGATAGAGGGCAGCACTGAGGCCATGGCTGCAGTGAAATTAGTCGCAAACCTTTGAAGTTTTTTTTTAAATCATTTTTCAAAAACTGAATTTAGGTCAAGTTTGACCATTTTCAAAATAAAGTTTCTCCAAATGTCTACAGTAAAAGTGGATTTTATTTCGGCAGGGTGATAGAGGGCAGCACTGAGGCCATGGCTGCAGTGAAATTAGTCGCAAACCTTTGAAGGAATATTTTTAAATCATTGTTCAAAAACAGAATTTAGGTCAATTTTGACCATTTTCAAAATAAAGTTTCCCCAAAGTTCTACAGTAATAGTGGATTTTATTTCGGCAGGGTGATAGAAGGCAGCACTGAGGCCATGGCTGCAGAAAAACTGATCGCAAACCCCTTAAGGTTTTAAATACTTGTTTCAATATTGCTTTTTGATCCGTTTTGCAAACCTCATAAGGATTGTTTGTAATCCTACAACCCAGTGGTTGCCCAGTCAAAAATAATGATACTATTCATAATCTTATTATTATTAATATAAATAATAATACAAAGAATGATAAGAAGAAGAATGTAAATAAGGGGTCAGGATGGAACTACCTAACATGTGGTTATGAGAAAAAAGACAATCCATACGATGAGTGTCAATGCTTGTATTATTGTGTAGTGTATTTGTTTATTTATTTAGATCCGTATTACCTATTCAATTAAGCAGCTGTTCTATAGTTCCTAAGGACATTCTCGTCACACGCCGGTGATCTGCGTGTGCCGTCACGTGACCACTGCCGTGGTAGGAGTAGGAAGTTTTAACAGCTGTGCGCGCACAAGGAATTCTGATACCCTTAATTAATAAACACACATCATTACGACAGAGTGATGATCACAACTTTATTCATTGCGAAATGTCATGGAAAAGGCAAGCTGTGGAAAGACGAGGAAATTTGCTATTACCGTAAGTAACCAGCAAAAAGCGAAACATCTTTTCAAGTGTGGGCCACTTTACCGCGGGTCTGGAAGTGGAGGGCCACTTTACCGCAGTGGGAAACTGTAGCACCCGGAGGAAACCTGGCTGGCTGCCTTCAGTGCTCCTCTGAAATGGTGCACCGCCTCCTGGGTTTGACCCTGTTTCAGAGAGTGGTGTCCTGCACTGGTCAGCCCCTCCGCCTCCTCCTTCTACCTCTTCCTCCTGCGCCGCTCCCTCCGCGCCACAAATGTCTTTCACCATCTTCTCTTTTGTCCTTTCCTTGTTTCCTGTAGCGCCTCATGTTATGCCTCCACTGTGTTGCAGGTGTGGGGGGCTCTTGGTGCCTCTTCAGTGTTTCAAAAGGAAAATGTCCTTAGCTCATATAAACCCAAAAGATTTTCCTGAAGAATAAAGTATAAACACAAACTATGTGTATAAGGGCACATACCTACCATACTTTAAAACCACTCAGGGCAATGACTTCAAAAAGTAACTGAGTACTACTGGCTTTTGATGTGGGATATAACACCATATGAGCAACACGCTATTTTGAAGTGGATGGATCGCATCTTTGAATGATTACAATCATCATGTAGGCTATTTATTTTTTACATTGAATATTTTAGCCACACGTCAATGATGAAGCACATCTGTCTCCACACTGTGTAACCTGATGTGTCAAGATAAGAAAGGCCTTTATTGATCTCTCAATGGAGAAAATTCACTTGTTTTATCAGCCCTCAAGAAACCTTCAGGGAAATGTAGCCTGGCTAACGCCACGCTGCTGTGTGCGCTCCAATCCAACTTCACAACAGCCTGGGGACAATGGCCGAAATCTTCGCATGGATTTGGGGACCAATCACAGACGAGGAGGGACGGTAAGACGATGACGATAAACCGACCAGAACACTGTTTTACATTTTTGTATTTAAACTTTTTAATTGAAAGATGTGTGATATTGGTGGACCTGCTCTGTTGATTAAAGCAATTATACACAGTAAACAGTGGAAAAGTGTTCTGATTATCTCAATGACATACTACATACAATCGAAATTATATCATCCAAAGGTGTACCGTGCATAAAAGCATTTTAGAGCGGCTACATGGGTGTAACGTAAAATACTAACCACGCGAGGGCAGTATTTCTTACAGCTTCCTCTATTGGCAAGAAATCTGAATTCCTACTTCTCATCCATCCATTCTTGTTTATTTCCACCATTTATACAGGATCCTTTACTTCTTCTACAACTAAACAAAATACCAAATAGTGTTTCAAAGGTTGTGATTGGAGAACCATAACCCTGCCTACTTTACAAAAAGCTGTTTGTGTGTGACACTAGTGCGTTCTTCTCCGGGACCCGCAGCTTATCGCCCGTGTCCGTTTGGTTCCATCTCCAGCCCAAAATTGCAGATGACTCTGTAGCACCTGAAGAAGCCCTGATGAATCACTGGACTTACAAAAACAAGGACGTTGACTCTCTTTGTCTCATAATTATATACTAATCTGTTATGTCCACCGCACAATATTCAACGAGTGAATCAAAGAAATGTAATAGTGGTGCAACTGAAAAAACAAACGCCCCCAGTCTCTGCTCTTCAAAACCTGGGCTGTTTATAATATGCCCCAATGCTTTCTAAATAAGCTATGAACAAAAAAAGACAGTACAAATCATCATCCTTATCTACTTACGTTTATTTATCATTGCTCAAAGTGCTTTACGGGTGGGGCTGCACAGTCAGGGGGACACATCATAAGGACACGGCTGCAGCGCCGTCTCACCTCTGCCGGAGCTCCTCTACGGGTACGCCAGTGACATGTGACTTCCCACAAGAAAGGAAGACAGTGGCGGAGATGGTAGAGCGGGTCGTCTTGTGACCGTAGGGTCGGTGGTTTGAATCCAGCAGGTGCACACTGTCGTTGTGTCCTTAGGCAAGATACTTCACCCTCATCGCCTCTGGTGTCTGTGCACAGTGGTGTAGGAATGGATGAGTGGTTCCTTGATATAAAGCTTTGAGTGCCTAAAGCAGGTAGAAAGGTGCTATATAAATGTTACCATTCAGAGTGGGTGGTCTCGTGATCAGAAGGTCGGAATCCGGGCCCCTGCGCGTTGTGTCCTTGGGCATGTGGCCCACCTGGCCTCCAGTACCTGTGCACATTGGTGTATGAATGAGAGTGAATGGGTGAGCCGCTCTCTCTCTCTATCTATATCTATCTATATATATATATATATATAGATATATATAAAATTGAAACCATTTACCATTTATAAAGAGCAGTGGCCTCCTGAGAATTCACAGGTCACTCGTGTGGTGTTGGGTCAGGACGCCCTCTGCTGGTGCCGCGCTCACTCCCAGATATTTCCCCTGAAAACAAAAACACACACAACCCTACCGACGAAAACACACCCCTATTCATCCTTAATATTACGGCATCAGTCAAGGCATTAGGTGAAGATTTTGCAGCAGTTTTGGCCCATTTTAAACTAACATTTTATTATAACAGTTTTATTAAATGATAACAAGCCCTTTCTCTACACGCTTCACACCTTTCAATATTGGTTTTGTTTCTTTGGACAAACCAAAATCAAGTTAAATCTTTCTATTAAACGTATTAATACAGTTAATACAGTGCAATACCAAACAAAAACAAAAGAAACGGGGGAAGTAGGGAGTGTCCCACAAACTGCTGAGTTTATGGACAAACCCAAATCTCCTCGTTACAGTTTATTACAGTCGGCAAGTGTGAATGGACGGGCTCCAAAGACACACTTACCTTACAGTACAGCAGTCAGTCATTCACACATACACTCTCTCCACTCACACATCTACACTGAGGGCAATGCGGGTCAAGTGTCTTGCCCAAGGACACGACGACAGTGTGCACGGCCAGTATTTGAGATCGAACCACCAACCTTTGAATTAGAGGTCCAACTCTACCAGCTGAGCCACTGCTGCCCCATAACAACAACGTTAAGTTTACGACACACACAGCTAATGCAGAAATCAAAAGCAATATTTACTGAAAATGCACAGGGAGGCAGTCGCACCAACAACCCTCTGGTTATGGGGCGATCCCGTCTAACTCTGCTAGGCCCAGAGTGGAAAAGGACTACTACTACTACTACTACTACTACTACTAGAAATATATGTTTTGTCTTTTGGTGTTTTTAAGCACACGCAGAAACAACTAAGTTAAGGTTATATACAGGTCAAAGCACCGCGGCGTGGAGGCTGGTAAATGTCGCCATTACGGACTTTTCAGGTCCGGAACTCAGAGGCTAAAACTCAGTCCATGTCTGAATCCGGGTCCTGGAGCAGGTCGGGGTGGAGGAAGTAGCGGGTGAAGCCCCCGGACGTCCCAGCTGAAGTGGAGGGGCTGTCGGAGCAGTCTTCAGAAAAGGAGAGGCGCGGGCGCTTGGCGTCGTCCTCCTCGTCTTCGTCATCTTCATCCCTGCTGCGCTTGGATCTGCCAAGGGGCAGAAAGTCTGGAGCAGGGCCCGAAGACAAATCCGGGACGGGACGGGAGGGTGCAGTGACAGAGAGCTGACCGAGGTCCTGACTGCGAAGCGCCTCCTCTTCCATCCTCTGCTGGGCGCTGAAGGCTGGAGTTGGGCTCTCTGCTCGCTGCTGCGGGGCAGGGATCTGGGGAAGACCCACTGGCTCCACAGCTTGAGCAGGAGGGGCCCAAAACTCTTCTCCAGGAAGGCGCTGGTCTTCATCTTCCTCTTCCTCTGCGAGACTTCCGTAGCCAGAGTCCCCGTCATCCCAGTCCTCCTCCTCCTCCTCTTCATCAGAAAGCACGACCACATGCAACAAAAGATCCAACCGACCGACCTGTAACTCACCTCCGTTGTCCTCGTCTGAGTAGACCTCGTCCTCTGGAGCGTCCCACGGGTCGTCCCACGGAGGGTACCACGGAGCGTCCGCAGGGTCTGAAACGTACAAACATGAGCAACTTGCACCAGTATTCATTTTGAAAACATATTTTAATTTACTTTTAGTCTTTTGACCAAAATGTCATTTAATTTTAGTCACGATTCAGTCAAATACCTCTCTATCATTTCAGTCGACTAAAATTGCCGGTAAATTTAGGTGACTAAATCTAAGACAAATTTAGTCAACTTTTTATTTATTATGATCATATTTAATCAAGGTCCTCTGCTTCATGGAGCTTCTCCTCATGAACAAAGCACAGAGCTGTTCCTTTGGCACAGATTGTAAAAGACATGAGGCTCTTTCAAATTGTCATTGGAAGTTTGGATGATTTTAGTCTCTTCTTTTCATTTTTATTTAGTCATATATTAATCGACGAAAATATCTGGACATTTTAGTCATAGTTTTAGTCTCATAAACAGCTTTTCATTTAGTTTCCGTCCAATTTTATTTGGCAAAAATATACTTTGAATCAAATTAGGACAAATTAACACGGGCACAACACATGTTAATTAGCTAACATTAATTAACAATAATAAGTTCAACATGACTAACCTTTACAGGGCACCTGGTAGTGACATCCAAACCTAAAAACGCATCAAAGGTTAACTAAAGCAATATTAATCTACTTTTCCAGCAAAGCAAATGCATTTCTGAGAAATGATCTACCAGTTTAGAATGTTGGACTGCAAAGGTTTACATCAAACACCAATGATTTTCGACACCCAGAAACTAAACTACCTCAGTCTTCCATCAAATGTCTTGATGACGTTTTACTTAAGACTCCTACCGATAAATTCAAGTCATATTTAACAGGTATTAACCATGCCCAAAATAGAAATAGGCGAGTGAAAGTTACCAAGTACTCTCAAGACTGACCGTTTCATTAGCTGTATCACTTTTGACTACAAAAAGACGCCCTGAAACTAAACTACCTCATGTTTCCAACAAATTCTTGGATAACCTTTTACTTAGGACTGCTACTGATAAATGTAAGCCATTTTTATCAGGTATTATCCATGCCCAAAAAAGAAATCGTCGAGTGAAAGTTGCTAAGCCTGACCAATTTCATTAGCTAAAACTTGACCACTTTTGACAAAAACATTAGCATTAGCAAACGCTGCATTGCCTTCACACGGACAAATGGGTACTAACATTGAGAATTAAAGCTAGTTTTGCCATATTTGTTGATATACAGTATTATAAAGACACTTACCACCAGGGAAGAGGTGTATACTCGGTGCCATGATCAATCAGAGTTGAGCTGTTTGTTCGTAAATCTGGAAAAAACACATACAAGCACAGAGACAAAGTGTTAGAAAGCGTTTCGAATGTGTCTATGAGCAAGAATTGACATAAACTTGGTGAGAAATGACGATACAGACCTCTCGTCTAATCTCTCACTCGAGTGTCCAAGTGACAGTGAAAAATTGCATTCCATTTGCTATTTAAATAGTGCCGCCTGTTACCATGCCAACGACGCCAACGACGCGAAGTCAGACAGACGTGAGATTTTTTTTTTTTTTTTTTTATAAAAATAATTTGTAAAACGAGATGGACACTAGAGCAACGTCTGTCTTCTTCTTCCTGTTATTTAAAATATTATTATTATTAATAATAATAATAATTTATTTTTTAGATCAGTGGACTAATATGGCCAAAAAGGGGCGAGGGAGTCAGTTGTTGCTCCATTGCACCAAGAGGTGGTCCCAGGTCTTATTGTACTTTGGAGACTGATTTTGCCCATCTTTCTAAAATGGTATGATCTGTTTGCAGATTGTGCCATTGATTGACCTACACTTTTGTTTTACAATGTAAATGTCATGTAAGCGCAGTAGATAAAGTCGGTTGCACATTACGTTGGTCATCTTTGGCCAAGCAACTTTTCAACTGAATGTTGGACAGAGCAGATACAATAAAAATACTGACTCAAGTAACTTAGCTTTGAGACAACAGTAATAACAAAAGTACTTGGGGAAAATGCTACTTGAGTATTGTGAGTAGCCTGCTTGCGTAAAGCCTGATTTATGATTCAGTACATAAATGATAACTGAAACATGAAATGATGTAAAAGTATGCTAGAAGTAAGTAGGTCAGTAGCCTACGTCAGTGCCATTTTAGTCATTGTACAAGCATACAATGAAATTGTGTCCTGAGCGCGCCGCCATGTGGGCAAACCTGACCAGCATGTTTTTGGAGGTAGGGGAAACTGTAGCACCCGGAGGAAACCTGGCTGGCTGCCTTCAGTGCTCCTCTGAAATGGTGCACCGCCTCCTGGGTTTGACCCTGTTTCAGAGAGTGGTGTCCTGCACTGGTCAGCCCCTCCGCCTCCTCCTTCTACCTCTTCCTCCTGCGCCGCTCCCTCCGCGCCACAAATGTCTTTCACCATCTTCTCTTTTGTCCTTTCCTTGTTTCCTGTAGCGCCTCATGTTATGCCTCCACTGTGTTGCAGGTGTGGGGGGCTCTTGGTGCCTCTTCAGTGTTTCAAAAGGAAAATGTCCTTAGCTCATATAAACCCAAAAGATTTTCCTGAAGAATAAAGTATAAACACAAACTATGTGTATAAGGGCACATACCTACCATACTTTAAAACCACTCAGGGCAATGACTTCAAAAAGTAACTGAGTACTACTGGCTTTTGATGTGGGATATAACACCATATGAGCAACACGCTATTTTGAAGTGGATGGATCGCATCTTTGAATGATTACAATCATCATGTAGGCTATTTATTTTTTACATTGAATATTTTAGCCACACGTCAATGATGAAGCACATCTGTCTCCACACTGTGTAACCTGATGTGTCAAGATAAGAAAGGCCTTTATTGATCTCTCAATGGAGAAAATTCACTTGTTTTATCAGCCCTCAAGAAACCTTCAGGGAAATGTAGCCTGGCTAACGCCACGCTGCTGTGTGCGCTCCAATCCAACTTCACAACAGCCTGGGGACAATGGCCGAAATCTTCGCATGGATTTGGGGACCAATCACAGACGAGGAGGGACGGTAAGACGATGACGATAAACCGACCAGAACACTGTTTTACATTTTTGTATTTAAACTTTTTAATTGAAAGATGTGTGATATTGGTGGACCTGTTCTGTTGATTAAAGCAATTATACACAGTAAACAGTGGAAAAGTGTTCTGATTATCTCAATGACATACTACATACAATCGAAATTATATCATCCAAAGGTGTACCGTGCATAAAAGCATTTTAGAGCGGCTACATGGGTGTAACGTAAAATACTAACCACGCGAGGGCAGTATTTCTTACAGCTTCCTCTATTGGCAAGAAATCTGAATTCCTACTTCTCATCCATCCATTCTTGTTTATTTCCACCATTTATACAGGATCCTTTACTTCTTCTACAACTAAACAAAATACCAAATAGTGTTTCAAAGGTTGTGATTGGAGAACCATAACCCTGCCTACTTTACAAAAAGCTGTTTGTGTGTGACACTAGTGCGTTCTTCTCCGGGACCCGCAGCTTATCGCCCGTGTCCGTTTGGTTCCATCTCCAGCCCAAAATTGCAGATGACTCTGTAGCACCTGAAGAAGCCCTGATGAATCACTGGACTTACAAAAACAAGGACGTTGACTCTCTTTGTCTCATAATTATATACTAATCTGTTATGTCCACCGCACAATATTCAACGAGTGAATCAAAGAAATGTAATAGTGGTGCAACTGAAAAAACAAACGCCCCCAGTCTCTGCTCTTCAAAACCTGGGCTGTTTATAATATGCCCCAATGCTTTCTAAATAAGCTATGAACAAAAAAAGACAGTACAAATCATCATCCTTATCTACTTACGTTTATTTATCATTGCTCAAAGTGCTTTACGGGTGGGGCTGCACAGTCAGGGGGACACATCATAAGGACACGGCTGCAGCGCCGTCTCACCTCTGCCGGAGCTCCTCTACGGGTACGCCAGTGACATGTGACTTCCCACAAGAAAGGAAGACAGTGGCGGAGATGGTAGAGCAGGTCGTCTTGTGACCGGAGGGTCGGTGGTTTGAATCCAGCAGGTGCACACTGTCGTTGTGTCCTTAGGCAAGATACTTCACCCTCATCGCCTCTGGTGTCTGTGCACAGTGGTGTAGGAATGGATGAGTGGTTCCTTGATATAAAGCTTTGAGTGCCTAAAGCAGGTAGAAAGGTGCTATATAAATGTTACCATTCAGAGTGGGTGGTCTCGTGATCAGAAGGTCGGAATCCGGGCCCCTGCGCGTTGTGTCCTTGGGCATGTGGCCCACCTGGCCTCCAGTACCTGTGCACATTGGTGTATGAATGAGAGTGAATGGGTGAGCCGCTCTCTCTCTCTATCTATATCTATCTATATATATATATATATATAGATATATATAAAATTGAAACCATTTACCATTTATAAAGAGCAGTGGCCTCCTGAGAATTCACAGGTCACTCGTGTGGTGTTGGGTCAGGACGCCCTCTGCTGGTGCCGCGCTCACTCCCAGATATTTCCCCTGAAAACAAAAACACACACAACCCTACCGACGAAAACACACCCCTATTCATCCTTAATATTACGGCATCAGTCAAGGCATTAGGTGAAGATTTTGCAGCAGTTTTGGCCCATTTTAAACTAACATTTTATTATAACAGTTTTATTAAATGATAACAAGCCCTTTCTCTACACGCTTCACACCTTTCAATATTGGTTTTGTTTCTTTGGACAAACCAAAATCAAGTTAAATCTTTCTATTAAACGTATTAATACAGTTAATACAGTGCAATACCAAACAAAAACAAAAGAAACGGGGGAAGTAGGGAGTGTCCCACAAACTGCTGAGTTTATGGACAAACCCAAATCTCCTCGTTACAGTTTATTACAGTCGGCAAGTGTGAATGGACGGGCTCCAAAGACACACTTACCTTACAGTACAGCAGTCAGTCATTCACACATACACTCTCTCCACTCACACATCTACACTGAGGGCAATGCGGGTCAAGTGTCTTGCCCAAGGACACGACGACAGTGTGCACGGCCAGTATTTGAGATCGAACCACCAACCTTTGAATTAGAGGTCCAACTCTACCAGCTGAGCCACTGCTGCCCCATAACAACAACGTTAAGTTTACGACACACACAGCTAATGCAGAAATCAAAAGCAATATTTACTGAAAATGCACAGGGAGGCAGTCGCACCAACAACCCTCTGGTTATGGGGCGATCCCGTCTAACTCTGCTAGGCCCAGAGTGGAAAAGGACTACTACTACTACTACTACTACTACTACTAGAAATATATGTTTTGTCTTTTGGTGTTTTTAAGCACACGCAGAAACAACTAAGTTAAGGTTATATACAGGTCAAAGCACCGCGGCGTGGAGGCTGGTAAATGTCGCCATTACGGACTTTTCAGGTCCGGAACTCAGAGGCTAAAACTCAGTCCATGTCTGAATCCGGGTCCTGGAGCAGGTCGGGGTGGAGGAAGTAGCGGGTGAAGCCCCCGGACGTCCCAGCTGAAGTGGAGGGGCTGTCGGAGCAGTCTTCAGAAAAGGAGAGGCGCGGGCGCTTGGCGTCGTCCTCCTCGTCTTCGTCATCTTCATCCCTGCTGCGCTTGGATCTGCCAAGGGGCAGAAAGTCTGGAGCAGGGCCCGAAGACAAATCCGGGACGGGACGGGAGGGTGCAGTGACAGAGAGCTGACCGAGGTCCTGACTGCGAAGCGCCTCCTCTTCCATCCTCTGCTGGGCGCTGAAGGCTGGAGTTGGGCTCTCTGCTCGCTGCTGCGGGGCAGGGATCTGGGGAAGACCCACTGGCTCCACAGCTTGAGCAGGAGGGGCCCAAAACTCTTCTCCAGGAAGGCGCTGGTCTTCATCTTCCTCTTCCTCTGCGAGACTTCCGTAGCCAGAGTCCCCGTCATCCCAGTCCTCCTCCTCCTCCTCTTCATCAGAAAGCACGACCACATGCAACAAAAGATCCAACCGACCGACCTGTAACTCACCTCCGTTGTCCTCGTCTGAGTAGACCTCGTCCTCTGGAGCGTCCCACGGGTCGTCCCACGGAGGGTACCACGGAGCGTCCGCAGGGTCTGAAACGTACAAACATGAGCAACTTGCACCAGTATTCATTTTGAAAACATATTTTAATTTACTTTTAGTCTTTTGACCAAAATGTCATTTAATTTTAGTCACGATTCAGTCAAATACCTCTCTATCATTTCAGTCGACTAAAATTGCCGGTAAATTTAGGTGACTAAATCTAAGACAAATTTAGTCAACTTTTTATTTATTATGATCATATTTAATCAAGGTCCTCTGCTTCATGGAGCTTCTCCTCATGAACAAAGCACAGAGCTGTTCCTTTGGCACAGATTGTAAAAGACATGAGGCTCTTTCAAATTGTCATTGGAAGTTTGGATGATTTTAGTCTCTTCTTTTCATTTTTATTTAGTCATATATTAATCGACGAAAATATCTGGACATTTTAGTCATAGTTTTAGTCTCATAAACAGCTTTTCATTTAGTTTCCGTCCAATTTTATTTGGCAAAAATATACTTTGAATCAAATTAGGACAAATTAACACGGGCACAACACATGTTAATTAGCTAACATTAATTAACAATAATAAGTTCAACATGACTAACCTTTACAGGGCACCTGGTAGTGACATCCAAACCTAAAAACGCATCAAAGGTTAACTAAAGCAATATTAATCTACTTTTCCAGCAAAGCAAATGCATTTCTGAGAAATGATCTACCAGTTTAGAATGTTGGACTGCAAAGGTTTACATCAAACACCAATGATTTTCGACACCCAGAAACTAAACTACCTCAGTCTTCCATCAAATGTCTTGATGACGTTTTACTTAAGACTCCTACCGATAAATTCAAGTCATATTTAACAGGTATTAACCATGCCCAAAATAGAAATAGGCGAGTGAAAGTTACCAAGTACTCTCAAGACTGACCGTTTCATTAGCTGTATCACTTTTGACTACAAAAAGACGCCCTGAAACTAAACTACCTCATGTTTCCAACAAATTCTTGGATAACCTTTTACTTAGGACTGCTACTGATAAATGTAAGCCATTTTTATCAGGTATTATCCATGCCCAAAAAAGAAATCGTCGAGTGAAAGTTGCTAAGCCTGACCAATTTCATTAGCTAAAACTTGACCACTTTTGACAAAAACATTAGCATTAGCAAACGCTGCATTGCCTTCACACGGACAAATGGGTACTAACATTGAGAATTAAAGCTAGTTTTGCCATATTTGTTGATATACAGTATTATAAAGACACTTACCACCAGGGAAGAGGTGTATACTCGGTGCCATGATCAATCAGAGTTGAGCTGTTTGTTCGTAAATCTGGAAAAAACACATACAAGCACAGAGACAAAGTGTTAGAAAGCGTTTCGAATGTGTCTATGAGCAAGAATTGACATAAACTTGGTGAGAAATGACGATACAGACCTCTCGTCTAATCTCTCACTCGAGTGTCCAAGTGACAGTGAAAAATTGCATTCCATTTGCTATTTAAATAGTGCCGCCTGTTACCATGCCAACGACGCCAACGACGCGAAGTCAGACAGACGTGAGATTTTTTTTTTTTTTTTTTTATAAAAATAATTTGTAAAACGAGATGGACACTAGAGCAACGTCTGTCTTCTTCTTCCTGTTATTTAAAATATTATTATTATTAATAATAATAATAATTTATTTTTTAGATCAGTGGACTAATATGGCCAAAAAGGGGCGAGGGAGTCAGTTGTTGCTCCATTGCACCAAGAGGTGGTCCCAGGTCTTATTGTACTTTGGAGACTGATTTTGCCCATCTTTCTAAAATGGTATGATCTGTTTGCAGATTGTGCCATTGATTGACCTACACTTTTGTTTTACAATGTAAATGTCATGTAAGCGCAGTAGATAAAGTCGGTTGCACATTACGTTGGTCATCTTTGGCCAAGCAACTTTTCAACTGAATGTTGGACAGAGCAGATACAATAAAAATACTGACTCAAGTAACTTAGCTTTGAGACAACAGTAATAACAAAAGTACTTGGGGAAAATGCTACTTGAGTATTGTGAGTAGCCTGCTTGCGTAAAGCCTGATTTATGATTCAGTACATAAATGATAACTGAAACATGAAATGATGTAAAAGTATGCTAGAAGTAAGTAGGTCAGTAGCCTACGTCAGTGCCATTTTAGTCATTGTACAAGCATACAATGAAATTGTGTCCTGAGCGCGCCGCCATGTGGGCAAACCTGACCAGCATGTTTTTGGAGGTAGGGGAAACTGTAGCACCCGGAGGAAACCTGGCTGGCTGCCTTCAGTGCTCCTCTGAAATGGTGCACCGCCTCCTGGGTTTGACCCTGTTTCAGAGAGTGGTGTCCTGCACTGGTCAGCCCCTCCGCCTCCTCCTTCTACCTCTTCCTCCTGCGCCGCTCCCTCCGCGCCACAAATGTCTTTCACCATCTTCTCTTTTGTCCTTTCCTTGTTTCCTGTAGCGCCTCATGTTATGCCTCCACTGTGTTGCAGGTGTGGGGGGCTCTTGGTGCCTCTTCAGTGTTTCAAAAGGAAAATGTCCTTAGCTCATATAAACCCAAAAGATTTTCCTGAAGAATAAAGTATAAACACAAACTATGTGTATAAGGGCACATACCTACCATACTTTAAAACCACTCAGGGCAATGACTTCAAAAAGTAACTGAGTACTACTGGCTTTTGATGTGGGATATAACACCATATGAGCAACACGCTATTTTGAAGTGGATGGATCGCATCTTTGAATGATTACAATCATCATGTAGGCTATTTATTTTTTACATTGAATATTTTAGCCACACGTCAATGATGAAGCACATCTGTCTCCACACTGTGTAACCTGATGTGTCAAGATAAGAAAGGCCTTTATTGATCTCTCAATGGAGAAAATTCACTTGTTTTATCAGCCCTCAAGAAACCTTCAGGGAAATGTAGCCTGGCTAACGCCACGCTGCTGTGTGCGCTCCAATCCAACTTCACAACAGCCTGGGGACAATGGCCGAAATCTTCGCATGGATTTGGGGACCAATCACAGACGAGGAGGGACGGTAAGACGATGACGATAAACCGACCAGAACACTGTTTTACATTTTTGTATTTAAACTTTTTAATTGAAAGATGTGTGATATTGGTGGACCTGTTCTGTTGATTAAAGCAATTATACACAGTAAACAGTGGAAAAGTGTTCTGATTATCTCAATGACATACTACATACAATCGAAATTATATCATCCAAAGGTGTACCGTGCATCAAAGCATTTTAGAGCGGCTACATGGGTGTAACGTAAAATACTAACCACGCGAGGGCAGTATTTCTTACAGCTTCCTCTATTGGCAAGAAATCTGAATTCCTACTTCTCATCCATCCATTCTTGTTTATTTCCACCATTTATACAGGATCCTTTACTTCTTCTACAACTAAACAAAATACCAAATAGTGTTTCAAAGGTTGTGATTGGAGAACCATAACCCTGCCTACTTTACAAAAAGCTGTTTGTGTGTGACACTAGTGCGTTCTTCTCCGGGACCCGCAGCTTATCGCCCGTGTCCGTTTGGTTCCATCTCCAGCCCAAAATTGCAGATGACTCTGTAGCACCTGAAGAAGCCCTGATGAATCACTGGACTTACAAAAACAAGGACGTTGACTCTCTTTGTCTCATAATTATATACTAATCTGTTATGTCCACCGCACAATATTCAACGAGTGAATCAAAGAAATGTAATAGTGGTGCAACTGAAAAAACAAACGCCCCCAGTCTCTGCTCTTCAAAACCTGGGCTGTTTATAATATGCCCCAATGCTTTCTAAATAAGCTATGAACAAAAAAAGACAGTACAAATCATCATCCTTATCTACTTACGTTTATTTATCATTGCTCAAAGTGCTTTACGGGTGGGGCTGCACAGTCAGGGGGACACATCATAAGGACACGGCTGCAGCGCCGTCTCACCTCTGCCGGAGCTCCTCTACGGGTACGCCAGTGACATGTGACTTCCCACAAGAAAGGAAGACAGTGGCGGAGATGGTAGAGCAGGTCGTCTTGTGACCGGAGGGTCGGTGGTTTGAATCCAGCAGGTGCACACTGTCGTTGTGTCCTTAGGCAAGATACTTCACCCTCATCGCCTCTGGTGTCTGTGCACAGTGGTGTAGGAATGGATGAGTGGTTCCTTGATATAAAGCTTTGAGTGCCTAAAGCAGGTAGAAAGGTGCTATATAAATGTTACCATTCAGAGTGGGTGGTCTCGTGATCAGAAGGTCGGAATCCGGGCCCCTGCGCGTTGTGTCCTTGGGCATGTGGCCCACCTGGCCTCCAGTACCTGTGCACATTGGTGTATGAATGAGAGTGAATGGGTGAGCCGCTCTCTCTCTCTATCTATATCTATCTATATATATATATATATATAGATATATATAAAATTGAAACCATTTACCATTTATAAAGAGCAGTGGCCTCCTGAGAATTCACAGGTCACTCGTGTGGTGTTGGGTCAGGACGCCCTCTGCTGGTGCCGCGCTCACTCCCAGATATTTCCCCTGAAAACAAAAACACACACAACCCTACCGACGAAAACACACCCCTATTCATCCTTAATATTACGGCATCAGTCAAGGCATTAGGTGAAGATTTTGCAGCAGTTTTGGCCCATTTTAAACTAACATTTTATTATAACAGTTTTATTAAATGATAACAAGCCCTTTCTCTACACGCTTCACACCTTTCAATATTGGTTTTGTTTCTTTGGACAAACCAAAATCAAGTTAAATCTTTCTATTAAACGTATTAATACAGTTAATACAGTGCAATACCAAACAAAAACAAAAGAAACGGGGGAAGTAGGGAGTGTCCCACAAACTGCTGAGTTTATGGACAAACCCAAATCTCCTCGTTACAGTTTATTACAGTCGGCAAGTGTGAATGGACGGGCTCCAAAGACACACTTACCTTACAGTACAGCAGTCAGTCATTCACACATACACTCTCTCCACTCACACATCTACACTGAGGGCAATGCGGGTCAAGTGTCTTGCCCAAGGACACGACGACAGTGTGCACGGCCAGTATTTGAGATCGAACCACCAACCTTTGAATTAGAGGTCCAACTCTACCAGCTGAGCCACTGCTGCCCCATAACAACAACGTTAAGTTTACGACACACACAGCTAATGCAGAAATCAAAAGCAATATTTACTGAAAATGCACAGGGAGGCAGTCGCACCAACAACCCTCTGGTTATGGGGCGATCCCGTCTAACTCTGCTAGGCCCAGAGTGGAAAAGGACTACTACTACTACTACTACTACTACTACTACTACTAGAAATATATGTTTTGTCTTTTGGTGTTTTTAAGCACACGCAGAAACAACTAAGTTAAGGTTATATACAGGTCAAAGCACCGCGGCGTGGAGGCTGGTAAATGTCGCCATTACGGACTTTTCAGGTCCGGAACTCAGAGGCTAAAACTCAGTCCATGTCTGAATCCGGGTCCTGGAGCAGGTCGGGGTGGAGGAAGTAGCGGGTGAAGCCCCCGGACGTCCCAGCTGAAGTGGAGGGGCTGTCGGAGCAGTCTTCAGAAAAGGAGAGGCGCGGGCGCTTGGCGTCGTCCTCCTCGTCTTCGTCATCTTCATCCCTGCTGCGCTTGGATCTGCCAAGGGGCAGAAAGTCTGGAGCAGGGCCCGAAGACAAATCCGGGACGGGACGGGAGGGTGCAGTGACAGAGAGCTGACCGAGGTCCTGACTGCGAAGCGCCTCCTCTTCCATCCTCTGCTGGGCGCTGAAGGCTGGAGTTGGGCTCTCTGCTCGCTGCTGCGGGGCAGGGATCTGGGGAAGACCCACTGGCTCCACAGCTTGAGCAGGAGGGGCCCAAAACTCTTCTCCAGGAAGGCGCTGGTCTTCATCTTCCTCTTCCTCTGCGAGACTTCCGTAGCCAGAGTCCCCGTCATCCCAGTCCTCCTCCTCCTCCTCTTCATCAGAAAGCACGACCACATGCAACAAAAGATCCAACCGACCGACCTGTAACTCACCTCCGTTGTCCTCGTCTGAGTAGACCTCGTCCTCTGGAGCGTCCCACGGGTCGTCCCACGGAGGGTACCACGGAGCGTCCGCAGGGTCTGAAACGTACAAACATGAGCAACTTGCACCAGTATTCATTTTGAAAACATATTTTAATTTACTTTTAGTCTTTTGACCAAAATGTCATTTAATTTTAGTCACGATTCAGTCAAATACCTCTCTATCATTTCAGTCGACTAAAATTGCCGGTAAATTTAGGTGACTAAATCTAAGACAAATTTAGTCAACTTTTTATTTATTATGATCATATTTAATCAAGGTCCTCTGCTTCATGGAGCTTCTCCTCATGAACAAAGCACAGAGCTGTTCCTTTGGCACAGATTGTAAAAGACATGAGGCTCTTTCAAATTGTCATTGGAAGTTTGGATGATTTTAGTCTCTTCTTTTCATTTTTATTTAGTCATATATTAATCGACGAAAATATCTGGACATTTTAGTCATAGTTTTAGTCTCATAAACAGCTTTTCATTTAGTTTCCGTCCAATTTTATTTGGCAAAAATATACTTTGAATCAAATTAGGACAAATTAACACTGGCACAACACATGTTAATTAGCTAACATTAATTAACAATAATAAGTTCAACATGACTAACCTTTACAGGGCACCTGGTAGTGACATCCAAACCTAAAAACGCATCAAAGGTTAACTAAAGCAATATTAATCTACTTTTCCAGCAAAGCAAATGCATTTCTGAGAAATGATCTACCAGTTTAGAATGTTGGACTGCAAAGGTTTACATCAAACACCAATGATTTTCGACACCCAGAAACTAAACTACCTCAGTCTTCCATCAAATGTCTTGATGACGTTTTACTTAAGACTCCTACCGATAAATTCAAGTCATATTTAACAGGTATTAACCATGCCCAAAATAGAAATAGGCGAGTGAAAGTTACCAAGTACTCTCAAGACTGACCGTTTCATTAGCTGTATCACTTTTGACTACAAAAAGACGCCCTGAAACTAAACTACCTCATGTTTCCAACAAATTCTTGGATAACCTTTTACTTAGGACTGCTACTGATAAATGTAAGCCATTTTTATCAGGTATTATCCATGCCCAAAAAAGAAATCGTCGAGTGAAAGTTGCTAAGCCTGACCAATGTCATTAGCTAAAACTTGACCACTTTTGACAAAAACATTAGCATTAGCAAACGCTGCATTGCCTTCACACGGACAAATGGGTACTAACATTGAGAATTAAAGCTAGTTTTGCAATATTTGTTGATATACAGTATTATAAAGACACTTACCACCAGGGAAGAGGTGTATACTCGGTGCCATGATCAATCAGAGTTGAGCTGTTTGTTCGTAAATCTGGAAAAAACACATACAAGCACAGAGACAAAGTGTTAGAAAGCGTTTCGAATGTGTCTATGAGCAAGAATTGACATAAACTTGGTGAGAAATGACGATACAGACCTCTCGTCTAATCTCTCACTCGAGTGTCCAAGTGACAGTGAAAAATTGCATTCCATTTGCTATTTAAATAGTGCCGCCTGTTACCATGCCAACGACGCCAACGACGCGAAGTCAGACAGACGTGAGATTTTTTTTTTTTTTTTTATAAAAATAATTTGTAAAACGAGATGGACACTAGAGCAACGTCTGTCTTCTTCTTCCTGTTATTTAAAATATTATTATTATTAATAATAATAATAATTTATTTTTTAGATCAGTGGACTAATATGGCCAAAAAGGGGCGAGGGAGTCAGTTGTTGCTCCATTGCACCAAGAGGTGGTCCCAGGTCTTATTGTACTTTGGAGACTGATTTTGCCCATCTTTCTAAAATGGTATGATCTGTTTGCAGATTGTGCCATTGATTGACCTACACTTTTGTTTTACAATGTAAATGTCATGTAAGCGCAGTAGATAAAGTCGGTTGCACATTACGTTGGTCATCTTTGGCAAAGCAACTTTTCAACTGAATGTTGGACAGAGCAGATACAATAAAAATACTGACTCAAGTAACTTAGCTTTGAGACAACAGTAATAACAAAAGTACTTGGGGAAAATGCTACTTGAGTATTGTGAGTAGCCTGCTTGCGTAAAGCCTGATTTATGATTCAGTACATAAATGATGATAACTGAAACATGAAATGATGTAAAAGTATGCTAGAAGTAAGTAGGTCAGTAGCCTACGTCAGTGCCATTTTAGTCATTGTACAAGCATACAATGAAATTGTGTCCTGAGCGCGCCGCCATGTGGGCAAACCTGACCAGCATGTTTTTGGAGGTAGGGGAAACTGTAGCACCCGGAGGAAACCTGGCTGGCTGCCTTCAGTGCTCCTCTGAAATGGTGCACCGCCTCCTGGGTTTGACCCTGTTTCAGAGAGTGGTGTCCTGCACTGGTCAGCCCCTCCGCCTCCTCCTTCTACCTCTTCCTCCTGCGCCGCTCCCTCCGCGCCACAAATGTCTTTCACCATCTTCTCTTTTGTCCTTTCCTTGTTTCCTGTAGCGCCTCATGTTATGCCTCCACTGTGTTGCAGGTGTGGGGGGCTCTTGGTGCCTCTTCAGTGTTTCAAAAGGAAAATGTCCTTAGCTCATATAAACCCAAAAGATTTTCCTGAAGAATAAAGTATAAACACAAACTATGTGTATAAGGGCACATACCTACCATACTTTAAAACCACTCAGGGCAATGACTTCAAAAAGTAACTGAGTACTACTGGCTTTTGATGTGGGATATAACACCATATGAGCAACACGCTATTTTGAAGTGGATGGATCGCATCTTTGAATGATTACAATCATCATGTAGGCTATTTATTTTTTACATTGAATATTTTAGCCACACGTCAATGATGAAGCACATCTGTCTCCACACTGTGTAACCTGATGTGTCAAGATAAGAAAGGCCTTTATTGATCTCTCAATGGAGAAAATTCACTTGTTTTATCAGCCCTCAAGAAACCTTCAGGGAAATGTAGCCTGGCTAACGCCACGCTGCTGTGTGCGCTCCAATCCAACTTCACAACAGCCTGGGGACAATGGCCGAAATCTTCGCATGGATTTGGGGACCAATCACAGACGAGGAGGGACGGTAAGACGATGACGATAAACCGACCAGAACACTGTTTTACATTTTTGTATTTAAACTTTTTAATTGAAAGATGTGTGATATTGGTGGACCTGTTCTGTTGATTAAAGCAATTATACACAGTAAACAGTGGAAAAGTGTTCTGATGATCTCAATGACATACTACATACAATCGAAATTATATCATCCAAAGGTGTACCGTGCATCAAAGCATTTTAGAGCGGCTACATGGGTGTAACGTAAAATACTAACCACGCGAGGGCAGTATTTCTTACAGCTTCCTCTATTGGCAAGAAATCTGAATTCCTACTTCTCATCCATCCATTCTTGTTTATTTCCACCATTTATACAGGATCCTTTACTTCTTCTACAACTAAACAAAATACCAAATAGTGTTTCAAAGGTTGTGATTGGAGAACCATAACCCTGCCTACTTTACAAAAAGCTGTTTGTGTGTGACACTAGTGCGTTCTTCTCCGGGACCCGCAGCTTATCGCCCGTGTCCGTTTGGTTCCATCTCCAGCCCAAAATTGCAGATGACTCTGTAGCACCTGAAGAAGCCCTGATGAATCACTGGACTTACAAAAACAAGGACGTTGACTCTCTTTGTCTCGTAATTATATACTAATCTGTTATGTCCACCGCACAATATTCAACGAGTGAATCAAAGAAATGTAATAGTGGTGCAACTGAAAAAACAAACGCCCCCAGTCTCTGCTCTTCAAAACCTGGGCTGTTTATAATATGCCCCAATGCTTTCTAAATAAGCTATGAACAAAAAAAGACAGTACAAATCATCATCCTTATCTACTTACGTTTATTTATCATTGCTCAAAGTGCTTTACGGGTGGGGCTGCACAGTCAGGGGGACACATCATAAGGACACGGCTGCAGCGCCGTCTCACCTCTGCCGGAGCTCCTCTACGGGTACGCCAGTGACATGTGACTTCCCACAAGAAAGGAAGACAGTGGCGGAGATGGTAGAGCAGGTCGTCTTGTGACCGGAGGGTCGGTGGTTTGAATCCAGCAGGTGCACACTGTCGTTGTGTCCTTAGGCAAGATACTTCACCCTCATCGCCTCTGGTGTCTGTGCACAGTGGTGTAGGAATGGATGAGTGGTTCCTTGATATAAAGCTTTGAGTGCCTAAAGCAGGTAGAAAGGTGCTATATAAATGTTACCATTCAGAGTGGGTGGTCTCGTGATCAGAAGGTCGGAATCCGGGCCCCTGCGCGTTGTGTCCTTGGGCATGTGGCCCACCTGGCCTCCAGTACCTGTGCACATTGGTGTATGAATGAGAGTGAATGGGTGAGCCGCTCTCTCTCTCTATCTATATCTATCTATATATATATATATATATAGATATATATAAAATTGAAACCATTTACCATTTATAAAGAGCAGTGGCCTCCTGAGAATTCACAGGTCACTCGTGTGGTGTTGGGTCAGGACGCCCTCTGCTGGTGCCGCGCTCACTCCCAGATATTTCCCCTGAAAACAAAAACACACACAACCCTACCGACGAAAACACACCCCTATTCATCCTTAATATTACGGCATCAGTCAAGGCATTAGGTGAAGATTTTGCAGCAGTTTTGGCCCATTTTAAACTAACATTTTATTATAACAGTTTTATTAAATGATAACAAGCCCTTTCTCTACACGCTTCACACCTTTCAATATTGGTTTTGTTTCTTTGGACAAACCAAAATCAAGTTAAATCTTTCTATTAAACGTATTAATACAGTTAATACAGTGCAATACCAAACAAAAACAAAAGAAACGGGGGAAGTAGGGAGTGTCCCACAAACTGCTGAGTTTATGGACAAACCCAAATCTCCTCGTTACAGTTTATTACAGTCGGCAAGTGTGAATGGACGGGCTCCAAAGACACACTTACCTTACAGTACAGCAGTCAGTCATTCACACATACACTCTCTCCACTCACACATCTACACTGAGGGCAATGCGGGTCAAGTGTCTTGCCCAAGGACACGACGACAGTGTGCACGGCCAGTATTTGAGATCGAACCACCAACCTTTGAATTAGAGGTCCAACTCTACCAGCTGAGCCACTGCTGCCCCATAACAACAACGTTAAGTTTACGACACACACAGCTAATGCAGAAATCAAAAGCAATATTTACTGAAAATGCACAGGGAGGCAGTCGCACCAACAACCCTCTGGTTATGGGGCGATCCCGTCTAACTCTGCTAGGCCCAGAGTGGAAAAGGACTACTACTACTACTACTACTACTACTACTACTACTACTACTACTACTACTAGAAATATATGTTTTGTCTTTTGGTGTTTTTAAGCACACGCAGAAACAACTAAGTTGAGGTTATATACAGGTCAAAGCACCGCGGCGTGGAGGCTGGTAAATGTCGCCATTACGGACTTTTCAGGTCCGGAACTCAGAGGCTAAAACTCAGTCCATGTCTGAATCCGGGTCCTGGAGCAGGTCGGGGTGGAGGAAGTAGCGGGTGAAGCCCCCGGACGTCCCAGCTGAAGTGGAGGGGCTGTCGGAGCAGTCTTCAGAAAAGGAGAGGCGCGGGCGCTTGGCGTCGTCCTCCTCGTCTTCGTCATCTTCATCCCTGCTGCGCTTGGATCTGCCAAGGGGCAGAAAGTCTGGAGCAGGGCCCGAAGACAAATCCGGGACGGGACGGGAGGGTGCAGTGACAGAGAGCTGACCGAGGTCCTGACTGCGAAGCGCCTCCTCTTCCATCCTCTGCTGAGCGCTGAAGGCTGGAGTTGGGCTCTCTGCTCGCTGCTGCGGGGCAGGGATCTGGGGAAGACCCACTGGCTCCACAGCTTGAGCAGGAGGGGCCCAAAACTCTTCTCCAGGAAGGCGCTGGTCTTCATCTTCCTCTTCCTCTGCGAGACTTCCGTAGCCAGAGTCCCCGTCATCCCAGTCCTCCTCCTCCTCCTCTTCATCAGAAAGCACGACCACATGCAACAAAAGATCCAACCGACCGACCTGTAACTCACCTCCGTTGTCCTCGTCTGAGTAGACCTCGTCCTCTGGAGCGTCCCACGGGTCGTCCCACGGAGGGTACCACGGAGCGTCCGCAGGGTCTGAAACGTACAAACATGAGCAACTTGCACCAGTATTCATTTTGAAAACATATTTTAATTTACTTTTAGTCTTTTGACCAAAATGTCATTTAATTTTAGTCACGATTCAGTCAAATACCTCTCTATCATTTCAGTCGACTAAAATTGCCGGTAAATTTAGGTGACTAAATCTAAGACAAATTTAGTCAACTTTTTATTTATTATGATCATATTTAATCAAGGTCCTCTGCTTCATGGAGCTTCTCCTCATGAACAAAGCACAGAGCTGTTCCTTTGGCACAGATTGTAAAAGACATGAGGCTCTTTCAAATTGTCATTGGAAGTTTGGATGATTTTAGTCTCTTCTTTTCATTTTTATTTAGTCATATATTAATCGACGAAAATATCTGGACATTTTAGTCATAGTTTTAGTCTCATAAACAGCTTTTCATTTAGTTTCCGTCCAATTTTATTTGGCAAAAATATACTTTGAATCAAATTAGGACAAATTAACACTGGCACAACACATGTTAATTAGCTAACATTAATTAACAATAATAAGTTCAACATGACTAACCTTTACAGGGCACCTGGTAGTGACATCCAAACCTAAAAACGCATCAAAGGTTAACTAAAGCAATATTAATCTACTTTTCCAGCAAAGCAAATGCATTTCTGAGAAATGATCTACCAGTTTAGAATGTTGGACTGCAAAGGTTTACATCAAACACCAATGATTTTCGACACCCAGAAACTAAACTACCTCAGTCTTCCATCAAATGTCTTGATGACGTTTTACTTAAGACTCCTACCGATAAATTCAAGTCATATTTAACAGGTATTAACCATGCCCAAAATAGAAATAGGCGAGTGAAAGTTACCAAGTACTCTCAAGACTGACCGTTTCATTAGCTGTATCACTTTTGACTACAAAAAGACGCCCTGAAACTAAACTACCTCATGTTTCCAACAAATTCTTGGATAACCTTTTACTTAGGACTGCTACTGATAAATGTAAGCCATTTTTATCAGGTATTATCCATGCCCAAAAAAGAAATCGTCGAGTGAAAGTTGCTAAGCCTGACCAATTTCATTAGCTAAAACTTGACCACTTTTGACAAAAACATTAGCATTAGCAAACGCTGCATTGCCTTCACACGGACAAATGGGTACTAACATTGAGAATTAAAGCTAGTTTTGCAATATTTGTTGATATACAGTATTATAAAGACACTTACCACCAGGGAAGAGGTGTATACTCGGTGCCATGATCAATCCGAGTTGAGCTGTTTGTTCGTAAATCTGGAAAAAACACATACAAGCACAGAGACAAAGTGTTAGAAAGCGTTTCGAATGTGTCTATGAGCAAGAATTGACATAAACTTGGTGAGAAATGACGATACAGACCTCTCGTCTAATCTCTCACTCGAGTGTCCAAGTGACAGTGAAAAATTGCATTCCATTTGCTATTTAAATAGTGCCGCCTGTTACCATGCCAACGACGCCAACGACGCGAAGTCACACAGACGTGAGATTTTTTTTTTTTTTTTTAATAAAAATAATTTGTAAAACGAGATGGACACTAGAGCAACGTCTGTCTTCTTCTTCCTGTTATTTAAAATATTATTATTATTAATAATAATAATAATTTATTTTTTAGATCAGTGGACTAATATGGCCAAAAAGGGGCGAGGGAGTCAGTTGTTGCTCCATTGCACCAAGAGGTGGTCCCAGGTCTTATTGTACTTTGGAGACTGATTTTGCCCATCTTTCTAAAATGGTATGATCTGTTTGCAGATTGTGCCATTGATTGACCTACACTTTTGTTTTACAATGTAAATGTCATGTAAGCGCAGTAGATAAAGTCGGTTGCACATTACGTTGGTCATCTTTGGCAAAGCAACTTTTCAACTGAATGTTGGACAGAGCAGATACAATAAAAATACTGACTCAAGTAACTTAGCTTTGAGACAACAGTAATAACAAAAGTACTTGGGGAAAATGCTACTTGAGTATTGTGAGTAGCCTGCTTGCGTAAAGCCTGATTTATGATTCAGTACATAAATGATGATAACTGAAACATGAAATGATGTAAAAGTATGCTAGAAGTAAGTAGGTCAGTAGCCTACGTCAGTGCCATTTTAGTCATTGTACAAGCATACAATGAAATTGTGTCCTGAGCGCGCCGCCATGTGGGCAAACCTGACCAGCATGTTTTTGGAGGTAGGGGAAACTGTAGCACCCGGAGGAAACCTGGCTGGCTGCCTTCAGTGCTCCTCTGAAATGGTGCACCGCCTCCTGGGTTTGACCCTGTTTCAGAGAGTGGTGTCCTGCACTGGTCAGCCCCTCCGCCTCCTCCTTCTACCTCTTCCTCCTGCGCCGCTCCCTCCGCGCCACAAATGTCTTTCACCATCTTCTCTTTTGTCCTTTCCTTGTTTCCTGTAGCGCCTCATGTTATGCCTCCACTGTGTTGCAGGTGTGGGGGGCTCTTGGTGCCTCTTCAGTGTTTCAAAAGGAAAATGTCCTTAGCTCATATAAACCCAAAAGATTTTCCTGAAGAATAAAGTATAAACACAAACTATGTGTATAAGGGCACATACCTACCATACTTTAAAACCACTCAGGGCAATGACTTCAAAAAGTAACTGAGTACTACTGGCTTTTGATGTGGGATATAACACCATATGAGCAACACGCTATTTTGAAGTGGATGGATCGCATCTTTGAATGATTACAATCATCATGTAGGCTATTTATTTTTTACATTGAATATTTTAGCCACACGTCAATGATGAAGCACATCTGTCTCCACACTGTGTAACCTGATGTGTCAAGATAAGAAAGGCCTTTATTGATCTCTCAATGGAGAAAATTCACTTGTTTTATCAGCCCTCAAGAAACCTTCAGGGAAATGTAGCCTGGCTAACGCCACGCTGCTGTGTGCGCTCCAATCCAACTTCACAACAGCCTGGGGACAATGGCCGAAATCTTCGCATGGATTTGGGGACCAATCACAGACGAGGAGGGACGGTAAGACGATGACGATAAACCGACCAGAACACTGTTTTACATTTTTGTATTTAAACTTTTTAATTGAAAGATGTGTGATATTGGTGGACCTGTTCTGTTGATTAAAGCAATTATACACAGTAAACAGTGGAAAAGTGTTCTGATTATCTCAATGACATACTACATACAATCGAAATTATATCATCCAAAGGTGTACCGTGCATCAAAGCATTTTAGAGCGGCTACATGGGTGTAACGTAAAATACTAACCACGCGAGGGCAGTATTTCTTACAGCTTCCTCTATTGGCAAGAAATCTGAATTCCTACTTCTCATCCATCCATTCTTGTTTATTTCCACCATTTATACAGGATCCTTTACTTCTTCTACAACTAAACAAAATACCAAATAGTGTTTCAAAGGTTGTGATTGGAGAACCATAACCCTGCCTACTTTACAAAAAGCTGTTTGTGTGTGACACTAGTGCGTTCTTCTCCGGGACCCGCAGCTTATCGCCCGTGTCCGTTTGGTTCCATCTCCAGCCCAAAATTGCAGATGACTCTGTAGCACCTGAAGAAGCCCTGATGAATCACTGGACTTACAAAAACAAGGACGTTGACTCTCTTTGTCTCGTAATTATATACTAATCTGTTATGTCCACCGCACAATATTCAACGAGTGAATCAAAGAAATGTAATAGTGGTGCAACTGAAAAAACAAACGCCCCCAGTCTCTGCTCTTCAAAACCTGGGCTGTTTATAATATGCCCCAATGCTTTCTAAATAAGCTATGAACAAAAAAAGACAGTACAAATCATCATCCTTATCTACTTACGTTTATTTATCATTGCTCAAAGTGCTTTACGGGTGGGGCTGCACAGTCAGGGGGACACATCATAAGGACACGGCTGCAGCGCCGTCTCACCTCTGCCAGAGCTCCTCTACGGGTACGCCAGTGACATGTGACTTCCCACAAGAAAGGAAGACAGTGGCGGAGATGGTAGAGCAGGTCGTCTTGTGACCGGAGGGTCGGTGGTTTGAATCCAGCAGGTGCACACTGTCGTTGTGTCCTTAGGCAAGATACTTCACCCTCATCGCCTCTGGTGTCTGTGCACAGTGGTGTAGGAATGGATGAGTGGTTCCTTGATATAAAGCTTTGAGTGCCTAAAGCAGGTAGAAAGGTGCTATATAAATGTTACCATTCAGAGTGGGTGGTCTCGTGATCAGAAGGTCGGAATCCGGGCCCCTGCGCGTTGTGTCCTTGGGCATGTGGCCCACCTGGCCTCCAGTACCTGTGCACATTGGTGTATGAATGAGAGTGAATGGGTGAGCCGCTCTCTCTCTCTATCTATATCTATCTATATATATATATATATATATATATAGATAGATATATATAAAATTGAAACCATTTACCATTTATAAAGAGCAGTGGCCTCCTGAGAATTCACAGGTCACTCGTGTGGTGTTGGGTCAGGACGCCCTCTGCTGGTGCCGCGCTCACTCCCAGATATTTCCCCTGAAAACAAAAACACACACAACCCTACCGACGAAAACACACCCCTATTCATCCTTAATATTACGGCATCAGTCAAGGCATTAGGTGAAGATTTTGCAGCAGTTTTGGCCCATTTTAAACTAACATTTTATTATAACAGTTTTATTAAATGATAACAAGCCCTTTCTCTACACGCTTCACACCTTTCAATATTGGTTTTGTTTCTTTGGACAAACCAAAATCAAGTTAAATCTTTCTATTAAACGTATTAATACAGTTAATACAGTGCAATACCAAACAAAAACAAAAGAAACGGGGGAAGTAGGGAGTGTCCCACAAACTGCTGAGTTTATGGACAAACCCAAATCTCCTCGTTACAGTTTATTACAGTCGGCAAGTGTGAATGGACGGGCTCCAAAGACACACTTACCTTACAGTACAGCAGTCAGTCATTCACACATACACTCTCTCCACTCACACATCTACACTGAGGGCAATGCGGGTCAAGTGTCTTGCCCAAGGACACGACGACAGTGTGCACGGCCAGTATTTGAGATCGAACCACCAACCTTTGAATTAGAGGTCCAACTCTACCAGCTGAGCCACTGCTGCCCCATAACAACAACGTTAAGTTTACGACACACACAGCTAATGCAGAAATCAAAAGCAATATTTACTGAAAATGCACAGGGAGGCAGTCGCACCAACAACCCTCTGGTTATGGGGCGATCCCGTCTAACTCTGCTAGGCCCAGAGTGGAAAAGGACTACTACTACTACTACTACTACTACTACTACTACTAGAAATATATGTTTTGTCTTTTGGTGTTTTTAAGCACACGCAGAAACAACTAAGTTAAGGTTATATACAGGTCAAAGCACCGCGGCGTGGAGGCTGGTAAATGTCGCCATTACGGACTTTTCAGGTCCGGAACTCAGAGGCTAAAACTCAGTCCATGTCTGAATCCGGGTCCTGGAGCAGGTCGGGGTGGAGGAAGTAGCGGGTGAAGCCCCCGGACGTCCCAGCTGAAGTGGAGGGGCTGTCGGAGCAGTCTTCAGAAAAGGAGAGGCGCGGGCGCTTGGCGTCGTCCTCCTCGTCTTCGTCATCTTCATCCCTGCTGCGCTTGGATCTGCCAAGGGGCAGAAAGTCTGGAGCAGGGCCCGAAGACAAATCCGGGACGGGACGGGAGGGTGCAGTGACAGAGAGCTGACCGAGGTCCTGACTGCGAAGCGCCTCCTCTTCCATCCTCTGCTGGGCGCTGAAGGCTGGAGTTGGGCTCTCTGCTCGCTGCTGCGGGGCAGGGATCTGGGGAAGACCCACTGGCTCCACAGCTTGAGCAGGAGGGGCCCAAAACTCTTCTCCAGGAAGGCGCTGGTCTTCATCTTCCTCTTCCTCTGCGAGACTTCCGTAGCCAGAGTCCCCGTCATCCCAGTCCTCCTCCTCCTCCTCTTCATCAGAAAGCACGACCACATGCAACAAAAGATCCAACCGACCGACCTGTAACTCACCTCCGTTGTCCTCGTCTGAGTAGACCTCGTCCTCTGGAGCGTCCCACGGAGGGTACCACGGAGCGTCCGCAGGGTCTGAAACGTACAAACATGAGCAACTTGCACCAGTATTCATTTTGAAAACATATTTTAATTTACTTTTAGTCTTTTGACCAAAATGTCATTTAATTTTAGTCACGATTCAGTCAAATACCTCTCTATCATTTCAGTCGACTAAAATTGCCGGTAAATTTAGGTGACTAAATCTAAGACAAATTTAGTCAACTTTTTATTTATTATGATCATATTTAATCAAGGTCCTCTGCTTCATGGAGCTTCTCCTCATGAACAAAGCACAGAGCTGTTCCTTTGGCACAGATTGTAAAAGACATGAGGCTCTTTCAAATTGTCATTGGAAGTTTGGATGATTTTAGTCTCTTCTTTTCATTTTTATTTAGTCATATATTAATCGACGAAAATATCTGGACATTTTAGTCATAGTTTTAGTCTCATAAACAGCTTTTCATTTAGTTTCCGTCCAATTTTATTTGGCAAAAATATACTTTGAATCAAATTAGGACAAATTAACACTGGCACAACACATGTTAATTAGCTAACATTAATTAACAATAATAAGTTCAACATGACTAACCTTTACAGGGCACCTGGTAGTGACATCCAAACCTAAAAACGCATCAAAGGTTAACTAAAGCAATATTAATCTACTTTTCCAGCAAAGCAAATGCATTTCTGAGAAATGATCTACCAGTTTAGAATGTTGGACTGCAAAGGTTTACATCAAACACCAATGATTTTCGACACCCAGAAACTAAACTACCTCAGTCTTCCATCAAATGTCTTGATGACGTTTTACTTAAGACTCCTACCGATAAATTCAAGTCATATTTAACAGGTATTAACCATGCCCAAAATAGAAATAGGCGAGTGAAAGTTACCAAGTACTCTCAAGACTGACCGTTTCATTAGCTGTATCACTTTTGACTACAAAAAGACGCCCTGAAACTAAACTACCTCATGTTTCCAACAAATTCTTGGATAACCTTTTACTTAGGACTGCTACTGATAAATGTAAGCCATTTTTATCAGGTATTATCCATGCCCAAAAAAGAAATCGTCGAGTGAAAGTTGCTAAGCCTGACCAATTTCATTAGCTAAAACTTGACCACTTTTGACAAAAACATTAGCATTAGCAAACGCTGCATTGCCTTCACACGGACAAATGGGTACTAACATTGAGAATTAAAGCTAGTTTTGCAATATTTGTTGATATACAGTATTATAAAGACACTTACCACCAGGGAAGAGGTGTATACTCGGTGCCATGATCAATCAGAGTTGAGCTGTTTGTTCGTAAATCTGGAAAAAACACATACAAGCACAGAGACAAAGTGTTAGAAAGCGTTTTGAATGTGTCTATGAGCAAGAATTGACATAAACTTGGTGAGAAATGACGATACAGACCTCTCGTCTAATCTCTCACTCGAGTGTCCAAGTGACAGTGAAAAATTGCATTCCATTTGCTATTTAAATAGTGCCGCCTGTTACCATGCCAACGACGCCAACGACGCGAAGTCAGACAGACGTGAGATTTTTTTTTTTTTTTTATAAAAATAATTTGTAAAACGAGATGGACACTAGAGCAACGTCTGTCTTCTTCTTCCTGTTATTTAAAATATTATTATTATTAATAATAATAATAATTTATTTTTTAGATCAGTGGACTAATATGGCCAAAAAGGGGCGAGGGAGTCAGTTGTTGCTCCATTGCACCAAGAGGTGGTCCCAGGTCTTATTGTACTTTGGAGACTGATTTTGCCCATCTTTCTAAAATGGTATGATCTGTTTGCAGATTGTGCCATTGATTGACCTACACTTTTGTTTTACAATGTAAATGTCATGTAAGCGCAGTAGATAAAGTCGGTTGCACATTACGTTGGTCATCTTTGGCCAAGCAACTTTTCAACTGAATGTTGGACAGAGCAGATACAATAAAAATACTGACTCAAGTAACTTAGCTTTGAGACAACAGTAATAACAAAAGTACTTGGGGAAAATGCTACTTGAGTATTGTGAGTAGCCTGCTTGCGTAAAGCCTGATTTATGATTCAGTACATAAATGATGATAACTGAAACATGAAATGATGTAAAAGTATGCTAGAAGTAAGTAGGTCAGTAGCCTACGTCAGTGCCATTTTAGTCATTGTACAAGCATACAATGAAATTGTGTCCTGAGCGCGCCGCCATGTGGGCAAACCTGACCAGCATGTTTTTGGAGGTAGGGGAAACTGTAGCACCCGGAGGAAACCTGGCTGGCTGCCTTCAGTGCTCCTCTGAAATGGTGCACCGCCTCCTGGGTTTGACCCTGTTTCAGAGAGTGGTGTCCTGCACTGGTCAGCCCCTCCGCCTCCTCCTTCTACCTCTTCCTCCTGCGCCGCTCCCTCCGCGCCACAAATGTCTTTCACCATCTTCTCTTTTGTCCTTTCCTTGTTTCCTGTAGCGCCTCATGTTATGCCTCCACTGTGTTGCAGGTGTGGGGGGCTCTTGGTGCCTCTTCAGTGTTTCAAAAGCAAAATGTCCTTAGCTCATATAAACCCAAAAGATTTTCCTGAAGAATAAAGTATAAACACAAACTATGTGTATAAGGGCACATACCTACCATACTTTAAAACCACTCAGGGCAATGACTTCAAAAAGTAACTGAGTACTACTGGCTTTTGATGTGGGATATAACACCATATGAGCAACACGCTATTTTGAAGTGGATGGATCGCATCTTTGAATGATTACAATCATCATGTAGGCTATTTATTTTTTACATTGAATATTTTAGCCACACGTCAATGATGAAGCACATCTGTCTCCACACTGTGTAACCTGATGTGTCAAGATAAGAAAGGCCTTTATTGATCTCTCAATGGAGAAAATTCACTTGTTTTATCAGCCCTCAAGAAACCTTCAGGGAAATGTAGCCTGGCTAACGCCACGCTGCTGTGTGCGCTCCAATCCAACTTCACAACAGCCTGGGGACAATGGCCGAAATCTTCGCATGGATTTGGGGACCAATCACAGACGAGGAGGGACGGTAAGACGATGACGATAAACCGACCAGAACACTGTTTTACATTTTTGTATTTAAACTTTTTAATTGAAAGATGTGTGATATTGGTGGACCTGTTCTGTTGATTAAAGCAATTATACACAGTAAACAGTGGAAAAGTGTTCTGATTATCTCAATGACATACTACATACAATCGAAATTATATCATCCAAAGGTGTACCGTGCATCAAAGCATTTTAGAGCGGCTACATGGGTGTAACGTAAAATACTAACCACGCGAGGGCAGTATTTCTTACAGCTTCCTCTATTGGCAAGAAATCTGAATTCCTACTTCTCATCCATCCATTCTTGTTTATTTCCACCATTTATACAGGATCCTTTACTTCTTCTACAACTAAACAAAATACCAAATAGTGTTTCAAAGGTTGTGATTGGAGAACCATAACCCTGCCTACTTTACAAAAAGCTGTTTGTGTGTGACACTAGTGCGTTCTTCTCCGGGACCCGCAGCTTATCGCCCGTGTCCGTTTGGTTCCATCTCCAGCCCAAAATTGCAGATGACTCTGTAGCACCTGAAGAAGCCCTGATGAATCACTGGACTTACAAAAACAAGGACGTTGACTCTCTTTGTCTCGTAATTATATACTAATCTGTTATGTCCACCGCACAATATTCAACGAGTGAATCAAAGAAATGTAATAGTGGTGCAACTGAAAAAACAAACGCCCCCAGTCTCTGCTCTTCAAAACCTGGGCTGTTTATAATATGCCCCAATGCTTTCTAAATAAGCTATGAACAAAAAAAGACAGTACAAATCATCATCCTTATCTACTTACGTTTATTTATCATTGCTCAAAGTGCTTTACGGGTGGGGCTGCACAGTCAGGGGGACACATCATAAGGACACGGCTGCAGCGCCGTCTCACCTCTGCCGGAGCTCCTCTACGGGTACGCCAGTGACATGTGACTTCCCACAAGAAAGGAAGACAGTGGCGGAGATGGTAGAGCAGGTCGTCTTGTGACCGGAGGGTCGGTGGTTTGAATCCAGCAGGTGCACACTGTCGTTGTGTCCTTAGGCAAGATACTTCACCCTCATCGCCTCTGGTGTCTGTGCACAGTGGTGTAGGAATGGATGAGTGGTTCCTTGATATAAAGCTTTGAGTGCCTAAAGCAGGTAGAAAGGTGCTATATAAATGTTACCATTCAGAGTGGGTGGTCTCGTGATCAGAAGGTCGGAATCCGGGCCCCTGCGCGTTGTGTCCTTGGGCATGTGGCCCACCTGGCCTCCAGTACCTGTGCACATTGGTGTATGAATGAGAGTGAATGGGTGAGCCGCTCTCTCTCTCTATCTATATCTATCTATATATATATATATATATATATATATAGATATATATAAAATTGAAACCATTTACCATTTATAAAGAGCAGTGGCCTCCTGAGAATTCACAGGTCACTCGTGTGGTGTTGGGTCAGGACGCCCTCTGCTGGTGCCGCGCTCACTCCCAGATATTTCCCCTGAAAACAAAAACACACACAACCCTACCGACGAAAACACACCCCTATTCATCCTTAATATTACGGCATCAGTCAAGGCATTAGGTGAAGATTTTGCAGCAGTTTTGGCCCATTTTAAACTAACATTTTATTATAACAGTTTTATTAAATGATAACAAGCCCTTTCTCTACACGCTTCACACCTTTCAATATTGGTTTTGTTTCTTTGGACAAACCAAAATCAAGTTAAATCTTTCTATTAAACGTATTAATACAGTTAATACAGTGCAATACCAAACAAAAACAAAAGAAACGGGGGAAGTAGGGAGTGTCCCACAAACTGCTGAGTTTATGGACAAACCCAAATCTCCTCGTTACAGTTTATTACAGTCGGCAAGTGTGAATGGACGGGCTCCAAAGACACACTTACCTTACAGTACAGCAGTCAGTCATTCACACATACACTCTCTCCACTCACACATCTACACTGAGGGCAATGCGGGTCAAGTGTCTTGCCCAAGGACACGACGACAGTGTGCACGGCCAGTATTTGAGATCGAACCACCAACCTTTGAATTAGAGGTCCAACTCTACCAGCTGAGCCACTGCTGCCCCATAACAACAACGTTAAGTTTACGACACACACAGCTAATGCAGAAATCAAAAGCAATATTTACTGAAAATGCACAGGGAGGCAGTCGCACCAACAACCCTCTGGTTATGGGGCGATCCCGTCTAACTCTGCTAGGCCCAGAGTGGAAAAGGACTACTACTACTACTACTACTACTACTACTACTACTACTACTAGAAATATATGTTTTGTCTTTTGGTGTTTTTAAGCACACGCAGAAACAACTAAGTTAAGGTTATATACAGGTCAAAGCACCGCGGCGTGGAGGCTGGTAAATGTCGCCATTACGGACTTTTCAGGTCCGGAACTCAGAGGCTAAAACTCAGTCCATGTCTGAATCCGGGTCCTGGAGCAGGTCGGGGTGGAGGAAGTAGCGGGTGAAGCCCCCGGACGTCCCAGCTGAAGTGGAGGGGCTGTCGGAGCAGTCTTCAGAAAAGGAGAGGCGCGGGCGCTTGGCGTCGTCCTCCTCGTCTTCGTCATCTTCATCCCTGCTGCGCTTGGATCTGCCAAGGGGCAGAAAGTCTGGAGCAGGGCCCGAAGACAAATCCGGGACGGGACGGGAGGGTGCAGTGACAGAGAGCTGACCGAGGTCCTGACTGCGAAGCGCCTCCTCTTCCATCCTCTGCTGGGCGCTGAAGGCTGGAGTTGGGCTCTCTGCTCGCTGCTGCGGGGCAGGGATCTGGGGAAGACCCACTGGCTCCACAGCTTGAGCAGGAGGGGCCCAAAACTCTTCTCCAGGAAGGCGCTGGTCTTCATCTTCCTCTTCCTCTGCGAGACTTCCGTAGCCAGAGTCCCCGTCATCCCAGTCCTCCTCCTCCTCCTCTTCATCAGAAAGCACGACCACATGCAACAAAAGATCCAACCGACCGACCTGTAACTCACCTCCGTTGTCCTCGTCTGAGTAGACCTCGTCCTCTGGAGCGTCCCACGGGTCGTCCCACGGAGGGTACCACGGAGCGTCCGCAGGGTCTGAAACGTACAAACATGAGCAACTTGCACCAGTATTCATTTTGAAAACATATTTTAATTTACTTTTAGTCTTTTGACCAAAATGTCATTTACGCATTACTCCAAAGAATATGGCGCAGCCTCGTGTAAAGCGGTTAATTGGTCACGCATCAACAATACACATCAGCTTGCACAAACAACAGAAACACCAAACATTCTCACCACCGCGCTCCCCAAATGTGCTACAGCAAGCACCAAAAACTCACCTGGGGTTCATAAACGCACACAAAAGTAAAGAGAAAAGAGGTCCTTTCCTGTGCTCTCATCCCTGAGCACGAACTGAGCAGTGCGCTAGCTGCATTCACTGTTCATGCGTAGTTCACGTGATGGTGCGTTCAGGCGCCCTCCGGAAAAGTCGGTGCTGAACTAATAGGCTTTCAGACAAGGCCGCCCCCAACTGTCCGCATGGCAGTTGAAAGAGTAGTAGAAAGTCTAGTTAGTGACCTCTTCTTCATCCTTGTCCTCAAGAGCCGGGAGCAGGATGAGCCGGGCGACTGGACGAACATAGATACGGTCCTTCACCTGCACGCTGGCCGTCCGTACGCGTCCGTCTACCCCAGGATGAGTCTGGGTAATCCGTCCTACGGGCCATGACGCTCGGGGGTGCTGAGGATCCACGATTAAGACAACGTCGCCTATGGAGAGGGCCTTACCGTCTTTCCTCCACTTACTGCGCTCTTGCAATCCTGGAAGGTAGTGACTGATGAAGGATGACCAGAAGCGATCGGCGATGGCTTGGCTATGCCTCCAACGTCCCTAGGGTCGTAAAGGGCATGAGGAAGCGACGAGTCGTGACGGCCCATGAGAAGGAGATTAGGGGTGACCGGGTCTGGGTCCGAAGCATCTGATGACAAGTAGCCTAGGGGTTTTGCATTCATTATACCTTCGACCTCCACTAGGGTTGTCATCAGGACAGGTTCGGGAACAGTCTGGTCTTTAAGGACGACGCGAAGTGCAGTCTTGATAGATTTCACTTCTCTCTCCCATGTGCCACCAAAATGCGGTGCACTTGGGGGATTGAATCGGAAAGATATCTGCTGTTTAGCGAGTTGCTCTCTCCACTGAGGTGCCATTGCAGCGGCAGCTTCGCGCAACTCTCTCTCTCCGCCGACAAAATTGGTACCATTGTCCATGAGCAGCTCGAACGGTTTGCCACGTCGAGAGATGAATCTTCTCAGTGACAGTAGGAAAGCGTCTGTATCAAGGCTCTCCAACAGATCCAGATGCACCGATCGAGTTGTCATGCATTTGTAAACAATGCCCCATCTTTTCTCAGTGCGGCGACCGATCCTCACTTGGAAAGGTCCAAAGCAATCAACTCCGGTAGAATAGAAAGGTGGCTTATGGAGTCGCAATCGAGCTGGTGGGTAATCGGCCATTTTTGGCACGTCCGGTTTTGCCCTCCAACGTTGGCACTCCAGGCATGAATGCTGATGCTTCCGAATGGCCTCTCTACCGCGGATGATCCAAAACCTGCGTCTGAGCTCGGCAAGAACTCGTTCTGGCCCTGGGTGCAGTAGTGACTCATCAGCATCCTTGATGATAAGCTTCGTCACGTGATGGCTTGGGTCCAATATAATTGGGTGGATGGTATCCAGATCTAGTCCTTCAGCATGCCTCAACCTGCCACCGACTCTGAGTAGCTCTGCGGCTCCATCGTATTCTGGTGACAAAGATGCAAGACGACTGTTTGAAGGCAACGTACGTCCCGTTTTGAGGGCCCTCAGTTCTTCAGCAAATAGGTCCTCTTGAGCCCTTTGTAAAATGAGCTTCTCTGCTTGCAGAAAATCGGCAGATGGACAGGGTGCTGTAATACTGGCGACAGCCGCCCCATGAAGAGAGCTAGCGGTTTCCTGAAGAAGCTCTTTCCAAGTGGAGAACTTACTGGGGTCAGGAAGTTGTGTGGGGAAGATGCTGGAAACAGTTCCCACGAAGGCAGACTTCTTTAACTCTGTGGTGTCTGGTTCTGCCGCAGATGATGGCATAGTAGGCCACTCTCCTTCGGACAAACGGAGGAAATGTGGACCTTTGTTCCAGCGATGATTCTGTACCATCTCCTGCAGAGTGAGTCCGCGGGTTATATCATCTGCTGGATTACTTAGTGTGTCAACATACCGCCATTGAACAGGGTTGGTCAGGTTCTGGATTTCTGCTACGCGTGTTCCCACGAACACTTTGTAACGGCAGGATTCTGATTTGATCCAGTGCAGCACGGTTGTGGAGTCTGACCACAGAGTGATGTGCTCAGGTTTTACTGCGAGCTCTGTCTCAATCACTCTGGCCAGCTGTGCACCTGTAAGCGCAGCACTAAGCTCAAGGCGCGGTATTGATAACTGTTTGCGGGGTGCGACTCTCGATCTGGCAAACACGAAGGAGACATAGACCTGTTGACCCTCATCTGTCGTCTGCATGTAGGCTACAGATCCATAGGCGCGCTCCGAGGCATCACAGAAGATGTGGATGCGACGTGTTGCATTAACAGTATCGGATGTGGCTGGTGCATAGGGACGGGGCAGCTTGAGATGTTGCAGAGTGGGAATTTCCTGCACCCACCTCAACCATTTCTCCAGCAGATCAGCGGGTTGAATCTTGTCGTCCCAGCCAATGTTTGCTTTCCACAAGTCCTGAACAAGCACTTTACATCTTGTGGTGAATGGCGCAATGTAGCCCAATGGGTCAAAAAGCTTGGCAAGGACACTGTAGACGTTACGAAGGGTGGCGGTTGAAGACTGGTTATGACGATGCTTGTAACTCAGGGTGTCGTTCAAACAATCCCAGCAAAGTCCAAGCGTGGGCTCTTGGAGGTTGTCACTGGCCTTTGATAGCCATAGCTCACTACTAGCCGACCGTGCTTCAGGAGGTAGGTGTGCGACAACTTCAGGCACGTTACTAGCCCATTGCCGGATCTCGAAACCTCCCTTGCTCAGAAGTGCTCGTAGGTCGTCGACCAGAGCCATGGCCTCTTCAGCCTTACTCACACTGTGAAGGCAATTGTCGACATAGAACGAGTGCTCAATCACGTGCATTAGTGGAGAGTCTGGCGGTTCATGGTCCCTGACATGTTGCTGCAGAGCAAAGATGGCGCAACATGGACTGCACGTCGTTCCGAATGGTAACACTTCCCATTGGAATATGCGTGGTTCAGATGTCTTCTGCATGTCCCGCCACAGGAAGCGTAAGAGTGGTTTATCACCGGGCAGCAAGCGGATCTGGTGGAACATCGACTTAATATCTCCACTGATGGCTACAGCGTGACATCGAAACCGCATCAGGACTCCAATCATAGTCGGACCGAGCGTTGGTCCCGGTAGGAGCTGGTCATTCAGGGACAGGCCATTGAAGGAGAAGGAACAGTTGAAGACTACTCTGTCCTTTCCATTGTGGTGCACCATATGATGGGGTACATACCATGCTTCTGTGGACTTTGCTGCCTCTTCTGTAGAGATCTCAGCGACATAGCCGGACTGAAGAAGTTTATCCATCTCCTTGCAGTATGAGGCTGCTCGAACTGTGTCCTTGGCCAACCGGCGTTCAGTGCTGCGTAGGTTGGGCATCACGGCATCTTGTGGAGAACAGAGTGAGATGGCTGACTGACGACGCAACAATGGAGTAGCGTAGCGCTGTGTGCCGTCGACAGATACACGTTCAGAGGCTGTCTGTAGGAGGATGAGCGCTTTCTGGTCTTGCTTGGAACGCATTGCAGTTTTCTCACTGACATAGGGGACTGTGTCAACTTGCCAAAGGCGTTCCACGTTCCTGAGGAGTTCAGTATATGAAGACTCAGTGGCAATGCGTAGGCAGGAAGGCTTGTGAGAAGAGACTGGCTGGATGTCAGAAGGACCTTGCAACGACCAGCCTAGCCTGGTACAGATGGCTATGGGACCGCCTGATGGGCCTGCTCTGACTGGCTGTGTCGGAGTGAGGAGCTGAGGCATATCTGAGCCAATGAGGAGTAGAGGTTGGGCTCTATTGATAGGCGTCAAAGAAAGTCCTTTGAGATGCTCATAGCGCTTCTGGAGAGCTGCTACTGGGTACGTGTGCTCAGATAAGCTCAGACTATCTGCGGTGAAAGCATGTTGAATCAAAAACTTCTTGTTCGGTTTGAAGATGGGGGATACGTGCAGGCTGACTGAGGAACCTTTCAGCTCTTTAACCTCTTGCTGGACTGTCCGCAGATGAAGTGTCTCTGGATGTTGAGAGAGTTGTAATTGCTCGACAGCTTGTGGGAGGATAATTGTTCTCTCCGAACCATCGTCGAGCACTGCAAATGTCTCTAAGGCGCGATCTCCATGATGCAGAAGCACTTTGACAACTTTCAGCAACACTCTCTGAGGGCTTCTGGGCAGTTCAATGTAGACAGTGGGCTTCGGATTTCTGACCATCAGCACTTTCTGCGATGAATCTTGGATGGCGTCATGCAAGACTGTAAGGTGCTTTTCTTTGCAAGTCCTACACGGCCGTTTAAGCGTGCAGGCTGTAGCTTTGTGTCCACGGCCGCATTTCCAACATCTGCTACCCTCCTGGATCCACTTCTTAATCTCATTAGTAGACAGTTTCTTGAAGTCGGGGCATGAGTTAAGATAGTGCTCCTTATTGTTACAGAACGGGCAGTAAGGACTGGGCTTGAAGGCTTGGGACTTTGGCTGAGAGATCTCCTTGTCGGCTGTCTCCCCTGAGCAAAGGAAGACTGACGCCGTCTTATCTTTGGGCTTTGAGCTACGTTGGTCTCTCTTTGGAGGGGAAGGCCAGGTAGAGTTGTAGAGAAGAGTAGCTCGACTGGCGAGGCGCTTAGCTTGAGCCTTCATCTGGAGCCACGCAGCCAGGTCCGGCAGTGAGTAGGTTAGCTCTGAACCTGGTTGCAGGATGCCGCGAACAAGACAATATTCCACAAATCCATCTCTGTGGGAAGGAGACATCTTGCTTAAGAGCCGGTCGACATGGGAACCACACTTGAGCTCGTATCCAACAGGTCCCTCTAAAGTGCGCAGCATTCCGACAAGCGACTGGACCGAGAGAGCAAATGAGTCGAATGCCTCAGTGTCTCCCGATTTGAGGGCTGGTGCGTTGAGTATTGCTCCTAGTTCACTTTGGACCAGTTGTCTTGGCTGGCCATATTTGTCTTGTAGAGCTCCCAATGCAGCTGTGTATGGTGCGGGGTCATACATGTATGATTTGGCCAACTGTAGAGCGCTTTGGAGCTTGAGCTGACTCAGGAGAACTTGATATTTATAGTGCTCGCTGAGATGGGGGTGACTGTTCATCAAATTGTCAAGCGCCATCTTCAGAAGTGCGAAATCGCTTTCTCTACCACTCTCGAAAAAGGGGAGCGTCGGTTTGGGAATGCCGTAAGACGTGGCAATCAGGGTCTCCATCCCTGGGTAGGTCCAAAGTGGTGCCACAGGGACGGGTGTTGCAGCTGGTACTCCTAGGTACCGAGACGGGAGACTAGTTGTAGCAGCGGACCTCATTGTTGTTGGCGCTCCAACTGCCTGAGTAGTTACCGTGGGGAGGACGGGCACTGATGAAGTAGGTGCGGCGATGACAGGAACACTGGGCTGGGCACTCATGACGGGATTAGCTGGTGGTGCTAATATCTGTGCAGGAACAGTGGAGAGAGGTGGTACCTGACCTGGCGCTGGGTGCGGCTGTTGCACCGTTGGATGCTGGGTGAGGACCAATGGCACTAGAGGTGGCTGTTGAACAAAGCCTGATAACGGAGGTAGCTTGGAGAACGTAGCGGGAGCTGACGAAGTAGACAAGGCATCATCGTCCATCTCTGATAAGTGGGTCTTCACGAGACTGGCAATGCGCATCTCCTTCTCGAGCTTCTTCAAGCGCCTGCGTCTTCCCATTTCTCTAGCTATTCTCTCTTTAGCCAGATGTGCTTCCTCTTGTAGCCGCTGTCCTTCTCTGGCTTGTGCATCCAATGCTGCAGCCTCTAGGTCAGCTTTCCTCTCCTCTTCTATTTCCTCTTGTAGGTCGGCGAGCTCCAATCCTTTGATTTCCTCCTCTAACACAGCTGCCTGTATGTCAGACGTACTTCGAAACATAGGGAGACCATAAGATGCCTGAGAGGACCTTCGTGAATGTGCAGCTGACCGGACACTTGTCACACTCCTAGCTCTGGTTGACTGAGCCTGGTCTGGGGGTCCTACAGGGATAGAGGACGCTTGAGCCGCAGGCTGTTGAGAGGGTAGAAGAGTGACTTCGTACTGGGACAAGTGTGCAGGTGGACGGGGGTCCCTCTTAGGTCGATCCGACGACTCCGACTGCTGACCGTTTGTTGCTGACTCCATAGTGTTGGGGGAACCCTAATCCGGCTCGAAGGACCATGTAAAGTTTGGACTAGTGGTTAGGGTTGGAGCACTACAGACGACTCCGGTCAGAGAATCTTTCTTCAGCTTTATTTATACCAGCAGGGAGTATACAGGTTTCCACTCACATGGGCGTGTGTATGTGTGGTCTGAATACAAAAGGAACACAAAGAGAGATAACGTAATTAAAGAATGGTAATCAAATAATATACATTAATAACTTAACTATGCCTGTACAGTACAGTAGTAACAGTACAGAAATTATAAGTTACAGCACTCTACCACAGTAGTAGGCAACTTAAACACTACAAGGTAATCAGAACACATTTAAAAGGCTAATTATTTAACATGGTACGCATTACTCCAAAGAATATGGCGCAGCCTCGTGTAAAGCGGTTAATTGGTCACGCATCAACAATACACATCAGCTTGCACAAACAACAGAAACACCAAACATTCTCACCACCGCGCTCCCCAAATGTGCTACAGCAAGCACCAAAAACTCACCTGGGGTTCATAAACGCACACAAAAGTAAAGAGAAAAGAGGTCCTTTCCTGTGCTCTCATCCCTGAGCACGAACTGAGCAGTGCGCTAGCTGCATTCACTGTTCATGCGTAGTTCACGTGATGGTGCGTCCAGGCGCCCTCCGGAAAAGTCGGTGCTGAACTAATAGGCTTTCAGACACTCTCTATCATTTCAGTCGACTAAAATTGCCGGTAAATTTAGGTGACTAAATCTAAGACAAATTTAGTCAACTTTTTATTTATTATGATCATATTTAATCAAGGTCCTCTGCTTCATGGAGCTTCTCCTCATGAACAAAGCACAGAGCTGTTCCTTTGGCACAGATTGTAAAAGACATGAGGCTCTTTCAAATTGTCATTGGAAGTTTGGATGATTTTAGTCTCTTCTTTTCATTTTTATTTAGTCATATATTAATCGACGAAAATATCTGGACATTTTAGTCATAGTTTTAGTCTCATAAACAGCTTTTCATTTAGTTTCCGTCCAATTTTATTTGGCAAAAATATACTTTGAATCAAATTAGGACAAATTAACACTGGCACAACACATGTTAATTAGCTAACATTAATTAACAATAATAAGTTCAACATGACTAACCTTTACAGGGCACCTGGTAGTGACATCCAAACCTAAAAACGCATCAAAGGTTAACTAAAGCAATATTAATCTACTTTTCCAGCAAAGCAAATGCATTTCTGAGAAATGATCTACCAGTTTAGAATGTTGGACTGCAAAGGTTTACATCAAACACCAATGATTTTCGACACCCAGAAACTAAACTACCTCAGTCTTCCATCAAATGTCTTGATGACGTTTTACTTAAGACTCCTACCGATAAATTCAAGTCATATTTAACAGGTATTAACCATGCCCAAAATAGAAATAGGCGAGTGAAAGTTACCAAGTACTCTCAAGACTGACCGTTTCATTAGCTGTATCACTTTTGACTACAAAAAGACGCCCTGAAACTAAACTACCTCATGTTTCCAACAAATTCTTGGATAACCTTTTACTTAGGACTGCTACTGATAAATGTAAGCCATTTTTATCAGGTATTATCCATGCCCAAAAAAGAAATCGTCGAGTGAAAGTTGCTAAGCCTGACCAATTTCATTAGCTAAAACTTGACCACTTTTGACAAAAACATTAGCATTAGCAAACGCTGCATTGCCTTCACACGGACAAATGGGTACTAACATTGAGAATTAAAGCTAGTTTTGCAATATTTGTTGATATACAGTATTATAAAGACACTTACCACCAGGGAAGAGGTGTATACTCGGTGCCATGATCAATCAGAGTTGAGCTGTTTGTTCGTAAATCTGGAAAAAACACATACAAGCACAGAGACAAAGTGTTAGAAAGCGTTTCGAATGTGTCTATGAGCAAGAATTGACATAAACTTGGTGAGAAATGACGATACAGACCTCTCGTCTAATCTCTCACTCGAGTGTCCAAGTGACAGTGAAAAATTGCATTCCATTTGCTATTTAAATAGTGCCGCCTGTTACCATGCCAACGACGCCAACGACGCGAAGTCACACAGACGTGAGATATATATATTTTTTTTTAATAAAAATAATTTGTAAAACGAGATGGACACTAGAGCAACGTCTGTCTTCTTCTTCCTGTTATTTAAAATATTATTATTATTAATAATAATAATAATTTATTTTTTAGATCAGTGGACTAATATGGCCAAAAAGGGGCGAGGGAGTCAGTTGTTGCTCCATTGCACCAAGAGGTGGTCCCAGGTCTTATTGTACTTTGGAGACTGATTTTGCCCATCTTTCTAAAATGGTATGATCTGTTTGCAGATTGTGCCATTGATTGACCTACACTTTTGTTTTACAATGTAAATGTCATGTAAGCGCAGTAGATAAAGTCGGTTGGACATTACGTTGGTCATCTTTGGCAAAGCAACTTTTCAACTGAATGTTGGACAGAGCAGATACAATAAAAATACTGACTCAAGTAACTTAGCTTTGAGACAACAGTAATAACAAAAGTACTTGGGGAAAATGCTACTTGAGTATTGTGAGTAGCCTGGTTGCGTAAAGCCTGATTTATGATTCAGTACATAAATGATGATAACTGAAACATGAAATGATGTAAAAGTATGCTAGAAGTAAGTAGGTCAGTAGCCTACGTCAGTGCCATTTTAGTCATTGTACAAGCATACAATGAAATTGTGTCCTGAGCGCGCCGCCATGTGGGCAAACCTGACCAGCATGTTTTTGGAGGTAGGGGAAACTGTAGCACCCGGAGGAAACCTGGCTGGCTGCCTTCAGTGCTCCTCTGAAATGGTGCACCACCTCCTGGGTTTGACCCTGTTTCAGAGAGTGGTGTCCTGCACTGGTCAGCCCCTCCGCCTCCTCCTTCTACCTCTTCCTCCTGCGCCGCTCCCTCCGCGCCACAAATGTCTTTCACCATCTTCTCTTTTGTCCTTTCCTTGTTTCCTGTAGCGCCTCATGTTATGCCTCCACTGTGTTGCAGGTGTGGGGGGCTCTTGGTGCCTCTTCAGTGTTTCAAAAGGAAAATGTCCTTAGCTCATATAAACCCAAAAGATTTTCCTGAAGAATAAAGTATAAACACAAACTATGTGTATAAGGGCACATACCTACCATACTTTAAAACCACTCAGGGCAATGACTTCAAAAAGTAACTGAGTACTACTGGCTTTTGATGTGGGATATAACACCATATGAGCAACACGCTATTTTGAAGTGGATGGATCGCATCTTTGAATGATTACAATCATCATGTAGGCTATTTATTTTTTACATTGAATATTTTAGCCACACGTCAATGATGAAGCACATCTGTCTCCACACTGTGTAACCTGATGTGTCAAGATAAGAAAGGCCTTTATTGATCTCTCAATGGAGAAAATTCACTTGTTTTATCAGCCCTCAAGAAACCTTCAGGGAAATGTAGCCTGGCTAACGCCACGCTGCTGTGTGCGCTCCAATCCAACTTCACAACAGCCTGGGGACAATGGCCGAAATCTTCGCATGGATTTGGGGACCAATCACAGACGAGGAGGGACGGTAAGACGATGACGATAAACCGACCAGAACACTGTTTTACATTTTTGTATTTAAACTTTTTAATTGAAAGATGTGTGATATTGGTGGACCTGTTCTGTTGATTAAAGCAATTATACACAGTAAACAGTGGAAAAGTGTTCTGATTATCTCAATGACATACTACATACAATCGAAATTATATCATCCAAAGGTGTACCGTGCATAAAAGCATTTTAGAGCGGCTACATGGGTGTAACGTAAAATACTAACCACGCGAGGGCAGTATTTCTTACAGCTTCCTCTATTGGCAAGAAATCTGAATTCCTACTTCTCATCCATCCATTCTTGTTTATTTCCACCATTTATACAGGATCCTTTACTTCTTCTACAACTAAACAAAATACCAAATAGTGTTTCAAAGGTTGTGATTGGAGAACCATAACCCTGCCTACTTTACAAAAAGCTGTTTGTGTGTGACACTAGTGCGTTCTTCTCCGGGACCCGCAGCTTATCGCCCGTGTCCGTTTGGTTCCATCTCCAGCCCAAAATTGCAGATGACTCTGTAGCACCTGAAGAAGCCCTGATGAATCACTGGACTTACAAAAACAAGGACGTTGACTCTCTTTGTCTCGTAATTATATACTAATCTGTTATGTCCACCGCACAATATTCAACGAGTGAATCAAAGAAATGTAATAGTGGTGCAACTGAAAAAACAAACGCCCCCAGTCTCTGCTCTTCAAAACCTGGGCTGTTTATAATATGCCCCAATGCTTTCTAAATAAGCTATGAACAAAAAAAGACAGTACAAATCATCATCCTTATCTACTTACGTTTATTTATCATTGCTCAAAGTGCTTTACGGGTGGGGCTGCACAGTCAGGGGGACACATCATAAGGACACGGCTGCAGCGCCGTCTCACCTCTGCCGGAGCTCCTCTACGGGTACGCCAGTGACATGTGACTTCCCACAAGAAAGGAAGACAGTGGCGGAGATGGTAGAGCAGGTCGTCTTGTGACCGGAGGGTCGGTGGTTTGAATCCAGCAGGTGCACACTGTCGTTGTGTCCTTAGGCAAGATACTTCACCCTCATCGCCTCTGGTGTCTGTGCACAGTGGTGTAGGAATGGATGAGTGGTTCCTTGATATAAAGCTTTGAGTGCCTAAAGCAGGTAGAAAGGTGCTATATAAATGTTACCATTCAGAGTGGGTGGTCTCGTGATCAGAAGGTCGGAATCCGGGCCCCTGCGCGTTGTGTCCTTGGGCATGTGGCCCACCTGGCCTCCAGTACCTGTGCACATTGGTGTATGAATGAGAGTGAATGGGTGAGCCGCTCTCTCTCTCTATCTATATCTATCTATATATATATATATATATATAGATATATATAAAATTGAAACCATTTACCATTTATAAAGAGCAGTGGCCTCCTGAGAATTCACAGGTCACTCGTGTGGTGTTGGGTCAGGACGCCCTCTGCTGGTGCCGCGCTCACTCCCAGATATTTCCCCTGAAAACAAAAACACACACAACCCTACCGACGAAAACACACCCCTATTCATCCTTAATATTACGGCATCAGTCAAGGCATTAGGTGAAGATTTTGCAGCAGTTTTGGCCCATTTTAAACTAACATTTTATTATAACAGTTTTATTAAATGATAACAAGCCCTTTCTCTACACGCTTCACACCTTTCAATATTGGTTTTGTTTCTTTGGACAAACCAAAATCAAGTTAAATCTTTCTATTAAACGTATTAATACAGTTAATACAGTGCAATACCAAACAAAAACAAAAGAAACGGGGGAAGTAGGGAGTGTCCCACAAACTGCTGAGTTTATGGACAAACCCAAATCTCCTCGTTACAGTTTATTACAGTCGGCAAGTGTGAATGGACGGGCTCCAAAGACACACTTACCTTACAGTACAGCAGTCAGTCATTCACACATACACTCTCTCCACTCACACATCTACACTGAGGGCAATGCGGGTCAAGTGTCTTGCCCAAGGACACGACGACAGTGTGCACGGCCAGTATTTGAGATCGAACCACCAACCTTTGAATTAGAGGTCCAACTCTACCAGCTGAGCCACTGCTGCCCCATAACAACAACGTTAAGTTTACGACACACACAGCTAATGCAGAAATCAAAAGCAATATTTACTGAAAATGCACAGGGAGGCAGTCGCACCAACAACCCTCTGGTTATGGGGCGATCCCGTCTAACTCTGCTAGGCCCAGAGTGGAAAAGGACTACTACTACTACTACTACTACTACTACTACTACTACTACTACTAGAAATATATGTTTTGTCTTTTGGTGTTTTTAAGCACACGCAGAAACAACTAAGTTGAGGTTATATACAGGTCAAAGCACCGCGGCGTGGAGGCTGGTAAATGTCGCCATTACGGACTTTTCAGGTCCGGAACTCAGAGGCTAAAACTCAGTCCATGTCTGAATCCGGGTCCTGGAGCAGGTCGGGGTGGAGGAAGTAGCGGGTGAAGCCCCCGGACGTCCCAGCTGAAGTGGAGGGGCTGTCGGAGCAGTCTTCAGAAAAGGAGAGGCGCGGGCGCTTGGCGTCGTCCTCCTCGTCTTCGTCATCTTCATCCCTGCTGCGCTTGGATCTGCCAAGGGGCAGAAAGTCTGGAGCAGGGCCCGAAGACAAATCCGGGACGGGACGGGAGGGTGCAGTGACAGAGAGCTGACCGAGGTCCTGACTGCGAAGCGCCTCCTCTTCCATCCTCTGCTGGGCGCTGAAGGCTGGAGTTGGGCTCTCTGCTCGCTGCTGCGGGGCAGGGATCTGGGGAAGACCCACTGGCTCCACAGCTTGAGCAGGAGGGGCCCAAAACTCTTCTCCAGGAAGGCGCTGGTCTTCATCTTCCTCTTCCTCTGCGAGACTTCCGTAGCCAGAGTCCCCGTCATCCCAGTCCTCCTCCTCCTCCTCTTCATCAGAAAGCACGACCACATGCAACAAAAGATCCAACCGACCGACCTGTAACTCACCTCCGTTGTCCTCGTCTGAGTAGACCTCGTCCTCTGGAGCGTCCCACGGAGGGTACCACGGAGCGTCCGCAGGGTCTGAAACGTACAAACATGAGCAACTTGCACCAGTATTCATTTTGAAAACATATTTTAATTTACTTTTAGTCTTTTGACCAAAATGTCATTTAATTTTAGTCACGATTCAGTCAAATACCTCTCTATCATTTCAGTCGACTAAAATTGCCGGTAAATTTAGGTGACTAAATCTAAGACAAATTTAGTCAACTTTTTATTTATTATGATCATATTTAATCAAGGTCCTCTGCTTCATGGAGCTTCTCCTCATGAACAAAGCACAGAGCTGTTCCTTTGGCACAGATTGTAAAAGACATGAGGCTCTTTCAAATTGTCATTGGAAGTTTGGATGATTTTAGTCTCTTCTTTTCATTTTTATTTAGTCATATATTAATCGACGAAAATATCTGGACATTTTAGTCATAGTTTTAGTCTCATAAACAGCTTTTCATTTAGTTTCCGTCCAATTTTATTTGGCAAAAATATACTTTGAATCAAATTAGGACAAATTAACACTGGCACAACACATGTTAATTAGCTAACATTAATTAACAATAATAAGTTCAACATGACTAACCTTTACAGGGCACCTGGTAGTGACATCCAAACCTAAAAACGCATCAAAGGTTAACTAAAGCAATATTAATCTACTTTTCCAGCAAAGCAAATGCATTTCTGAGAAATGATCTACCAGTTTAGAATGTTGGACTGCAAAGGTTTACATCAAACACCAATGATTTTCGACACCCAGAAACTAAACTACCTCAGTCTTCCATCAAATGTCTTGATGACGTTTTACTTAAGACTCCTACCGATAAATTCAAGTCATATTTAACAGGTATTAACCATGCCCAAAATAGAAATAGGCGAGTGAAAGTTACCAAGTACTCTCAAGACTGACCGTTTCATTAGCTGTATCACTTTTGACTACAAAAAGACGCCCTGAAACTAAACTACCTCATGTTTCCAACAAATTCTTGGATAACCTTTTACTTAGGACTGCTACTGATAAATGTAAGCCATTTTTATCAGGTATTATCCATGCCCAAAAAAGAAATCGTCGAGTGAAAGTTGCTAAGCCTGACCAATTTCATTAGCTAAAACTTGACCACTTTTGACAAAAACATTAGCATTAGCAAACGCTGCATTGCCTTCACACGGACAAATGGGTACTAACATTGAGAATTAAAGCTAGTTTTGCAATATTTGTTGATATACAGTATTATAAAGACACTTACCACCAGGGAAGAGGTGTATACTCGGTGCCATGATCAATCAGAGTTGAGCTGTTTGTTCGTAAATCTGGAAAAAACACATACAAGCACAGAGACAAAGTGTTAGAAAGCGTTTTGAATGTGTCTATGAGCAAGAATTGACATAAACTTGGTGAGAAATGACGATACAGACCTCTCGTCTAATCTCTCACTCGAGTGTCCAAGTGACAGTGAAAAATTGCATTCCATTTGCTATTTAAATAGTGCCGCCTGTTACCATGCCAACGACGCCAACGACGCGAAGTCAGACAGACGTGAGATTTTTTTTTTTTTTTTATAAAAATAATTTGTAAAACGAGATGGACACTAGAGCAACGTCTGTCTTCTTCTTCCTGTTATTTAAAATATTATTATTATTAATAATAATAATAATTTATTTTTTAGATCAGTGGACTAATATGGCCAAAAAGGGGCGAGGGAGTCAGTTGTTGCTCCATTGCACCAAGAGGTGGTCCCAGGTCTTATTGTACTTTGGAGACTGATTTTGCCCATCTTTCTAAAATGGTATGATCTGTTTGCAGATTGTGCCATTGATTGACCTACACTTTTGTTTTACAATGTAAATGTCATGTAAGCGCAGTAGATAAAGTCGGTTGCACATTACGTTGGTCATCTTTGGCCAAGCAACTTTTCAACTGAATGTTGGACAGAGCAGATACAATAAAAATACTGACTCAAGTAACTTAGCTTTGAGACAACAGTAATAACAAAAGTACTTGGGGAAAATGCTACTTGAGTATTGTGAGTAGCCTGGTTGCGTAAAGCCTGATTTATGATTCAGTACATAAATGATGATAACTGAAACATGAAATGATGTAAAAGTATGCTAGAAGTAAGTAGGTCAGTAGCCTACGTCAGTTCCATTTTAGTCATTGTACAAGCATACAATGAAATTGTGTCCTGAGCGCGCCGCCATGTGGGCAAACCTGACCAGCATGTTTTTGGAGGTAGGGGAAACTGTAGCACCCGGAGGAAACCTGGCTGGCTGCCTTCAGTGCTCCTCTGAAATGGTGCACCGCCTCCTGGGTTTGACCCTGTTTCAGAGAGTGGTGTCCTGCACTGGTCAGCCCCTCCGCCTCCTCCTTCTACCTCTTCCTCCTGCGCCGCTCCCTCCGCGCCACAAATGTCTTTCACCATCTTCTCTTTTGTCCTTTCCTTGTTTCCTGTAGCGCCTCATGTTATGCCTCCACTGTGTTGCAGGTGTGGGGGGCTCTTGGTGCCTCTTCAGTGTTTCAAAAGGAAAATGTCCTTAGCTCATATAAACCCAAAAGATTTTCCTGAAGAATAAAGTATAAACACAAACTATGTGTATAAGGGCACATACCTACCATACTTTAAAACCACTCAGGGCAATGACTTCAAAAAGTAACTGAGTACTACTGGCTTTTGATGTGGGATATAACACCATATGAGCAACACGCTATTTTGAAGTGGATGGATCGCATCTTTGAATGATTACGATCATCATGTAGGCTATTTATTTTTTACATTGAATATTTTAGCCACACGTCAATGATGAAGCACATCTGTCTCCACACTGTGTAACCTGATGTGTCAAGATAAGAAAGGCCTTTATTGATCTCTCAATGGAGAAAATTCACTTGTTTTATCAGCCCTCAAGAAACCTTCAGGGAAATGTAGCCTGGCTAACGCCACGCTGCTGTGTGCGCTCCAATCCAACTTCACAACAGCCTGGGGACAATGGCCGAAATCTTCGCATGGATTTGGGGACCAATCACAGACGAGGAGGGACGGTAAGACGATGACGATAAACCGACCAGAACACTGTTTTACATTTTTGTATTTAAACTTTTTAATTGAAAGATGTGTGATATTGGTGGACCTGTTCTGTTGATTAAAGCAATTATACACAGTAAACAGTGGAAAAGTGTTCTGATTATCTCAATGACATACTACATACAATCGAAATTATATCATCCAAAGGTGTACCGTGCATAAAAGCATTTTAGAGCGGCTACATGGGTGTAACGTAAAATACTAACCACGCGAGGGCAGTATTTCTTACAGCTTCCTCTATTGGCAAGAAATCTGAATTCCTACTTCTCATCCATCCATTCTTGTTTATTTCCACCATTTATACAGGATCCTTTACTTCTTCTACAACTAAACAAAATACCAAATAGTGTTTCAAAGGTTGTGATTGGAGAACCATAACCCTGCCTACTTTACAAAAAGCTGTTTGTGTGTGACACTAGTGCGTTCTTCTCCGGGACCCGCAGCTTATCGCCCGTGTCCGTTTGGTTCCATCTCCAGCCCAAAATTGCAGATGACTCTGTAGCACCTGAAGAAGCCCTGATGAATCACTGGACTTACAAAAACAAGGACGTTGACTCTCTTTGTCTCGTAATTATATACTAATCTGTTATGTCCACCGCACAATATTCAACGAGTGAATCAAAGAAATGTAATAGTGGTGCAACTGAAAAAACAAACGCCCCCAGTCTCTGCTCTTCAAAACCTGGGCTGTTTATAATATGCCCCAATGCTTTCTAAATAAGCTATGAACAAAAAAAGACAGTACAAATCATCATCCTTATCTACTTACGTTTATTTATCATTGCTCAAAGTGCTTTACGGGTGGGGCTGCACAGTCAGGGGGACACATCATAAGGACACGGCTGCAGCGCCGTCTCACCTCTGCCAGAGCTCCTCTACGGGTACGCCAGTGACATGTGACTTCCCACAAGAAAGGAAGACAGTGGCGGAGATGGTAGAGCAGGTCGTCTTGTGACCGGAGGGTCGGTGGTTTGAATCCAGCAGGTGCACACTGTCGTTGTGTCCTTAGGCAAGATACTTCACCCTCATCGCCTCTGGTGTCTGTGCACAGTGGTGTAGGAATGGATGAGTGGTTCCTTGATATAAAGCTTTGAGTGCCTAAAGCAGGTAGAAAGGTGCTATATAAATGTTACCATTCAGAGTGGGTGGTCTCGTGATCAGAAGGTCGGAATCCGGGCCCCTGCGCGTTGTGTCCTTGGGCATGTGGCCCACCTGGCCTCCAGTACCTGTGCACATTGGTGTATGAATGAGAGTGAATGGGTGAGCCGCTCTCTCTCTCTATCTATATCTATCTATATATATATATATATATATATATAGATATATATAAAATTGAAACCATTTACCATTTATAAAGAGCAGTGGCCTCCTGAGAATTCACAGGTCACTCGTGTGGTGTTGGGTCAGGACGCCCTCTGCTGGTGCCGCGCTCACTCCCAGATATTTCCCCTGAAAACAAAAACACACACAACCCTACCGACGAAAACACACCCCTATTCATCCTTAATATTACGGCATCAGTCAAGGCATTAGGTGAAGATTTTGCAGCAGTTTTGGCCCATTTTAAACTAACATTTTATTATAACAGTTTTATTAAATGATAACAAGCCCTTTCTCTACACGCTTCACACCTTTCAATATTGGTTTTGTTTCTTTGGACAAACCAAAATCAAGTTAAATCTTTCTATTAAACGTATTAATACAGTTAATACAGTGCAATACCAAACAAAAACAAAAGAAACGGGGGAAGTAGGGAGTGTCCCACAAACTGCTGAGTTTATGGACAAACCCAAATCTCCTCGTTACAGTTTATTACAGTCGGCAAGTGTGAATGGACGGGCTCCAAAGACACACTTACCTTACAGTACAGCAGTCAGTCATTCACACATACACTCTCTCCACTCACACATCTACACTGAGGGCAATGCGGGTCAAGTGTCTTGCCCAAGGACACGACGACAGTGTGCACGGCCAGTATTTGAGATCGAACCACCAACCTTTGAATTAGAGGTCCAACTCTACCAGCTGAGCCACTGCTGCCCCATAACAACAACGTTAAGTTTACGACACACACAGCTAATGCAGAAATCAAAAGCAATATTTACTGAAAATGCACAGGGAGGCAGTCGCACCAACAACCCTCTGGTTATGGGGCGATCCCGTCTAACTCTGCTAGGCCCAGAGTGGAAAAGGACTACTACTACTACTACTACTACTACTACTACTACTACTACTACTACTAGAAATATATGTTTTGTCTTTTGGTGTTTTTAAGCACACGCAGAAACAACTAAGTTGAGGTTATATACAGGTCAAAGCACCGCGGCGTGGAGGCTGGTAAATGTCGCCATTACGGACTTTTCAGGTCCGGAACTCAGAGGCTAAAACTCAGTCCATGTCTGAATCCGGGTCCTGGAGCAGGTCGGGGTGGAGGAAGTAGCGGGTGAAGCCCCCGGACGTCCCAGCTGAAGTGGAGGGGCTGTCGGAGCAGTCTTCAGAAAAGGAGAGGCGCGGGCGCTTGGCGTCGTCCTCCTCGTCTTCGTCATCTTCATCCCTGCTGCGCTTGGATCTGCCAAGGGGCAGAAAGTCTGGAGCAGGGCCCGAAGACAAATCCGGGACGGGACGGGAGGGTGCAGTGACAGAGAGCTGACCGAGGTCCTGACTGCGAAGCGCCTCCTCTTCCATCCTCTGCTGGGCGCTGAAGGCTGGAGTTGGGCTCTCTGCTCGCTGCTGCGGGGCAGGGATCTGGGGAAGACCCACTGGCTCCACAGCTTGAGCAGGAGGGGCCCAAAACTCTTCTCCAGGAAGGCGCTGGTCTTCATCTTCCTCTTCCTCTGCGAGACTTCCGTAGCCAGAGTCCCCGTCATCCCAGTCCTCCTCCTCCTCCTCTTCATCAGAAAGCACGACCACATGCAACAAAAGATCCAACCGACCGACCTGTAACTCACCTCCGTTGTCCTCGTCTGAGTAGACCTCGTCCTCTGGAGCGTCCCACGGGTCGTCCCACGGAGGGTACCACGGAGCGTCCGCAGGGTCTGAAACGTACAAACATGAGCAACTTGCACCAGTATTCATTTTGAAAACATATTTTAATTTACTTTTAGTCTTTTGACCAAAATGTCATTTAATTTTAGTCACGATTCAGTCAAATACCTCTCTATCATTTCAGTCGACTAAAATTGCCGGTAAATTTAGGTGACTAAATCTAAGACAAATTTAGTCAACTTTTTATTTATTATGATCATATTTAATCAAGGTCCTCTGCTTCATGGAGCTTCTCCTCATGAACAAAGCACAGAGCTGTTCCTTTGGCACAGATTGTAAAAGACATGAGGCTCTTTCAAATTGTCATTGGAAGTTTGGATGATTTTAGTCTCTTCTTTTCATTTTTATTTAGTCATATATTAATCGACGAAAATATCTGGACATTTTAGTCATAGTTTTAGTCTCATAAACAGCTTTTCATTTAGTTTCCGTCCAATTTTATTTGGCAAAAATATACTTTGAATCAAATTAGGACAAATTAACACTGGCACAACACATGTTAATTAGCTAACATTAATTAACAATAATAAGTTCAACATGACTAACCTTTACAGGGCACCTGGTAGTGACATCCAAACCTAAAAACGCATCAAAGGTTAACTAAAGCAATATTAATCTACTTTTCCAGCAAAGCAAATGCATTTCTGAGAAATGATCTACCAGTTTAGAATGTTGGACTGCAAAGGTTTACATCAAACACCAATGATTTTCGACACCCAGAAACTAAACTACCTCAGTCTTCCATCAAATGTCTTGATGACGTTTTACTTAAGACTCCTACCGATAAATTCAAGTCATATTTAACAGGTATTAACCATGCCCAAAATAGAAATAGGCGAGTGAAAGTTACCAAGTACTCTCAAGACTGACCGTTTCATTAGCTGTATCACTTTTGACTACAAAAAGACGCCCTGAAACTAAACTACCTCATGTTTCCAACAAATTCTTGGATAACCTTTTACTTAGGACTGCTACTGATAAATGTAAGCCATTTTTATCAGGTATTATCCATGCCCAAAAAAGAAATCGTCGAGTGAAAGTTGCTAAGCCTGACCAATTTCATTAGCTAAAACTTGACCACTTTTGACAAAAACATTAGCATTAGCAAACGCTGCATTGCCTTCACACGGACAAATGGGTACTAACATTGAGAATTAAAGCTAGTTTTGCAATATTTGTTGATATACAGTATTATAAAGACACTTACCACCAGGGAAGAGGTGTATACTCGGTGCCATGATCAATCCGAGTTGAGCTGTTTGTTCGTAAATCTGGAAAAAACACATACAAGCACAGAGACAAAGTGTTAGAAAGCGTTTCGAATGTGTCTATGAGCAAGAATTGACATAAACTTGGTGAGAAATGACGATACAGACCTCTCGTCTAATCTCTCACTCGAGTGTCCAAGTGACAGTGAAAAATTGCATTCCATTTGCTATTTAAATAGTGCCGCCTGTTACCATGCCAACGACGCCAACGACGCGAAGTCACACAGACGTGAGATTTTTTTTTTTTTTTTAATAAAAATAATTTGTAAAACGAGATGGACACTAGAGCAACGTCTGTCTTCTTCTTCCTGTTATTTAAAATATTATTATTATTAATAATAATAATAATTTATTTTTTAGATCAGTGGACTAATATGGCCAAAAAGGGGCGAGGGAGTCAGTTGTTGCTCCATTGCACCAAGAGGTGGTCCCAGGTCTTATTGTACTTTGGAGACTGATTTTGCCCATCTTTCTAAAATGGTATGATCTGTTTGCAGATTGTGCCATTGATTGACCTACACTTTTGTTTTACAATGTAAATGTCATGTAAGCGCAGTAGATAAAGTCGGTTGCACATTACGTTGGTCATCTTTGGCAAAGCAACTTTTCAACTGAATGTTGGACAGAGCAGATACAATAAAAATACTGACTCAAGTAACTTAGCTTTGAGACAACAGTAATAACAAAAGTACTTGGGGAAAATGCTACTTGAGTATTGTGAGTAGCCTGCTTGCGTAAAGCCTGATTTATGATTCAGTACATAAATGATGATAACTGAAACATGAAATGATGTAAAAGTATGCTAGAAGTAAGTAGGTCAGTAGCCTACGTCAGTGCCATTTTAGTCATTGTACAAGCATACAATGAAATTGTGTCCTGAGCGCGCCGCCATGTGGGCAAACCTGACCAGCATGTTTTTGGAGGTAGGGGAAACTGTAGCACCCGGAGGAAACCTGGCTGGCTGCCTTCAGTGCTCCTCTGAAATGGTGCACCGCCTCCTGGGTTTGACCCTGTTTCAGAGAGTGGTGTCCTGCACTGGTCAGCCCCTCCGCCTCCTCCTTCTACCTCTTCCTCCTGCGCCGCTCCCTCCGCGCCACAAATGTCTTTCACCATCTTCTCTTTTGTCCTTTCCTTGTTTCCTGTAGCGCCTCATGTTATGCCTCCACTGTGTTGCAGGTGTGGGGGGCTCTTGGTGCCTCTTCAGTGTTTCAAAAGGAAAATGTCCTTAGCTCATATAAACCCAAAAGATTTTCCTGAAGAATAAAGTATAAACACAAACTATGTGTATAAGGGCACATACCTACCATACTTTAAAACCACTCAGGGCAATGACTTCAAAAAGTAACTGAGTACTACTGGCTTTTGATGTGGGATATAACACCATATGAGCAACACGCTATTTTGAAGTGGATGGATCGCATCTTTGAATGATTACAATCATCATGTAGGCTATTTATTTTTTACATTGAATATTTTAGCCACACGTCAATGATGAAGCACATCTGTCTCCACACTGTGTAACCTGATGTGTCAAGATAAGAAAGGCCTTTATTGATCTCTCAATGGAGAAAATTCACTTGTTTTATCAGCCCTCAAGAAACCTTCAGGGAAATGTAGCCTGGCTAACGCCACGCTGCTGTGTGCGCTCCAATCCAACTTCACAACAGCCTGGGGACAATGGCCGAAATCTTCGCATGGATTTGGGGACCAATCACAGACGAGGAGGGACGGTAAGACGATGACGATAAACCGACCAGAACACTGTTTTACATTTTTGTATTTAAACTTTTTAATTGAAAGATGTGTGATATTGGTGGACCTGTTCTGTTGATTAAAGCAATTATACACAGTAAACAGTGGAAAAGTGTTCTGATTATCTCAATGACATACTACATACAATCGAAATTATATCATCCAAAGGTGTACCGTGCATCAAAGCATTTTAGAGCGGCTACATGGGTGTAACGTAAAATACTAACCACGCGAGGGCAGTATTTCTTACAGCTTCCTCTATTGGCAAGAAATCTGAATTCCTACTTCTCATCCATCCATTCTTGTTTATTTCCACCATTTATACAGGATCCTTTACTTCTTCTACAACTAAACAAAATACCAAATAGTGTTTCAAAGGTTGTGATTGGAGAACCATAACCCTGCCTACTTTACAAAAAGCTGTTTGTGTGTGACACTAGTGCGTTCTTCTCCGGGACCCGCAGCTTATCGCCCGTGTCCGTTTGGTTCCATCTCCAGCCCAAAATTGCAGATGACTCTGTAGCACCTGAAGAAGCCCTGATGAATCACTGGACTTACAAAAACAAGGACGTTGACTCTCTTTGTCTCATAATTATATACTAATCTGTTATGTCCACCGCACAATATTCAACGAGTGAATCAAAGAAATGTAATAGTGGTGCAACTGAAAAAACAAACGCCCCCAGTCTCTGCTCTTCAAAACCTGGGCTGTTTATAATATGCCCCAATGCTTTCTAAATAAGCTATGAACAAAAAAAGACAGTACAAATCATCATCCTTATCTACTTACGTTTATTTATCATTGCTCAAAGTGCTTTACGGGTGGGGCTGCACAGTCAGGGGGACACATCATAAGGACACGGCTGCAGCGCCGTCTCACCTCTGCCAGAGCTCCTCTACGGGTACGCCAGTGACATGTGACTTCCCACAAGAAAGGAAGACAGTGGCGGAGATGGTAGAGCAGGTCGTCTTGTGACCGGAGGGTCGGTGGTTTGAATCCAGCAGGTGCACACTGTCGTTGTGTCCTTAGGCAAGATACTTCACCCTCATCGCCTCTGGTGTCTGTGCACAGTGGTGTAGGAATGGATGAGTGGTTCCTTGATATAAAGCTTTGAGTGCCTAAAGCAGGTAGAAAGGTGCTATATAAATGTTACCATTCAGAGTGGGTGGTCTCGTGATCAGAAGGTCGGAATCCGGGCCCCTGCGCGTTGTGTCCTTGGGCATGTGGCCCACCTGGCCTCCAGTACCTGTGCACATTGGTGTATGAATGAGAGTGAATGGGTGAGCCGCTCTCTCTCTCTATCTATATCTATCTATATATATATATATATATATATATAGATATATATAAAATTGAAACCATTTACCATTTATAAAGAGCAGTGGCCTCCTGAGAATTCACAGGTCACTCGTGTGGTGTTGGGTCAGGACGCCCTCTGCTGGTGCCGCGCTCACTCCCAGATATTTCCCCTGAAAACAAAAACACACACAACCCTACCGACGAAAACACACCCCTATTCATCCTTAATATTACGGCATCAGTCAAGGCATTAGGTGAAGATTTTGCAGCAGTTTTGGCCCATTTTAAACTAACATTTTATTATAACAGTTTTATTAAATGATAACAAGCCCTTTCTCTACACGCTTCACACCTTTCAATATTGGTTTTGTTTCTTTGGACAAACCAAAATCAAGTTAAATCTTTCTATTAAACGTATTAATACAGTTAATACAGTGCAATACCAAACAAAAACAAAAGAAACGGGGGAAGTAGGGAGTGTCCCACAAACTGCTGAGTTTATGGACAAACCCAAATCTCCTCGTTACAGTTTATTACAGTCGGCAAGTGTGAATGGACGGGCTCCAAAGACACACTTACCTTACAGTACAGCAGTCAGTCATTCACACATACACTCTCTCCACTCACACATCTACACTGAGGGCAATGCGGGTCAAGTGTCTTGCCCAAGGACACGACGACAGTGTGCACGGCCAGTATTTGAGATCGAACCACCAACCTTTGAATTAGAGGTCCAACTCTACCAGCTGAGCCACTGCTGCCCCATAACAACAACGTTAAGTTTACGACACACACAGCTAATGCAGAAATCAAAAGCAATATTTACTGAAAATGCACAGGGAGGCAGTCGCACCAACAACCCTCTGGTTATGGGGCGATCCCGTCTAACTCTGCTAGGCCCAGAGTGGAAAAGGACTACTACTACTACTACTACTACTACTACTACTACTACTACTACTACTAGAAATATATGTTTTGTCTTTTGGTGTTTTTAAGCACACGCAGAAACAACTAAGTTGAGGTTATATACAGGTCAAAGCACCGCGGCGTGGAGGCTGGTAAATGTCGCCATTACGGACTTTTCAGGTCCGGAACTCAGAGGCTAAAACTCAGTCCATGTCTGAATCCGGGTCCTGGAGCAGGTCGGGGTGGAGGAAGTAGCGGGTGAAGCCCCCGGACGTCCCAGCTGAAGTGGAGGGGCTGTCGGAGCAGTCTTCAGAAAAGGAGAGGCGCGGGCGCTTGGCGTCGTCCTCCTCGTCTTCGTCATCTTCATCCCTGCTGCGCTTGGATCTGCCAAGGGGCAGAAAGTCTGGAGCAGGGCCCGAAGACAAATCCGGGACGGGACGGGAGGGTGCAGTGACAGAGAGCTGACCGAGGTCCTGACTGCGAAGCGCCTCCTCTTCCATCCTCTGCTGGGCGCTGAAGGCTGGAGTTGGGCTCTCTGCTCGCTGCTGCGGGGCAGGGATCTGGGGAAGACCCACTGGCTCCACAGCTTGAGCAGGAGGGGCCCAAAACTCTTCTCCAGGAAGGCGCTGGTCTTCATCTTCCTCTTCCTCTGCGAGACTTCCGTAGCCAGAGTCCCCGTCATCCCAGTCCTCCTCCTCCTCCTCTTCATCAGAAAGCACGACCACATGCAACAAAAGATCCAACCGACCGACCTGTAACTCACCTCCGTTGTCCTCGTCTGAGTAGACCTCGTCCTCTGGAGCGTCCCACGGGTCGTCCCACGGAGGGTACCACGGAGCGTCCGCAGGGTCTGAAACGTACAAACATGAGCAACTTGCACCAGTATTCATTTTGAAAACATATTTTAATTTACTTTTAGTCTTTTGACCAAAATGTCATTTAATTTTAGTCACGATTCAGTCAAATACCTCTCTATCATTTCAGTCGACTAAAATTGCCGGTAAATTTAGGTGACTAAATCTAAGACAAATTTAGTCAACTTTTTATTTATTATGATCATATTTAATCAAGGTCCTCTGCTTCATGGAGCTTCTCCTCATGAACAAAGCACAGAGCTGTTCCTTTGGCACAGATTGTAAAAGACATGAGGCTCTTTCAAATTGTCATTGGAAGTTTGGATGATTTTAGTCTCTTCTTTTCATTTTTATTTAGTCATATATTAATCGACGAAAATATCTGGACATTTTAGTCATAGTTTTAGTCTCATAAACAGCTTTTCATTTAGTTTCCGTCCAATTTTATTTGGCAAAAATATACTTTGAATCAAATTAGGACAAATTAACACTGGCACAACACATGTTAATTAGCTAACATTAATTAACAATAATAAGTTCAACATGACTAACCTTTACAGGGCACCTGGTAGTGACATCCAAACCTAAAAACGCATCAAAGGTTAACTAAAGCAATATTAATCTACTTTTCCAGCAAAGCAAATGCATTTCTGAGAAATGATCTACCAGTTTAGAATGTTGGACTGCAAAGGTTTACATCAAACACCAATGATTTTCGACACCCAGAAACTAAACTACCTCAGTCTTCCATCAAATGTCTTGATGACGTTTTACTTAAGACTCCTACCGATAAATTCAAGTCATATTTAACAGGTATTAACCATGCCCAAAATAGAAATAGGCGAGTGAAAGTTACCAAGTACTCTCAAGACTGACCGTTTCATTAGCTGTATCACTTTTGACTACAAAAAGACGCCCTGAAACTAAACTACCTCATGTTTCCAACAAATTCTTGGATAACCTTTTACTTAGGACTGCTACTGATAAATGTAAGCCATTTTTATCAGGTATTATCCATGCCCAAAAAAGAAATCGTCGAGTGAAAGTTGCTAAGCCTGACCAATTTCATTAGCTAAAACTTGACCACTTTTGACAAAAACATTAGCATTAGCAAACGCTGCATTGCCTTCACACGGACAAATGGGTACTAACATTGAGAATTAAAGCTAGTTTTGCAATATTTGTTGATATACAGTATTATAAAGACACTTACCACCAGGGAAGAGGTGTATACTCGGTGCCATGATCAATCCGAGTTGAGCTGTTTGTTCGTAAATCTGGAAAAAACACATACAAGCACAGAGACAAAGTGTTAGAAAGCGTTTCGAATGTGTCAATGAGCAAGAATTGACATAAACTTGGTGAGAAATGACGATACAGACCTCTCGTCTAATCTCTCACTCGAGTGTCCAAGTGACAGTGAAAAATTGCATTCCATTTGCTATTTAAATAGTGCCGCCTGTTACCATGCCAACGACGCCAACGACGCGAAGTCACACAGACGTGAGATTTTTTTTTTTTTTTTAATAAAAATAATTTGTAAAACGAGATGGACACTAGAGCAACGTCTGTCTTCTTCTTCCTGTTATTTAAAATATTATTATTATTAATAATAATAATAATTTATTTTTTAGATCAGTGGACTAATATGGCCAAAAAGGGGCGAGGGAGTCAGTTGTTGCTCCATTGCACCAAGAGGTGGTCCCAGGTCTTATTGTACTTTGGAGACTGATTTTGCCCATCTTTCTAAAATGGTATGATCTGTTTGCAGATTGTGCCATTGATTGACCTACACTTTTGTTTTACAATGTAAATGTCATGTAAGCGCAGTAGATAAAGTCGGTTGCACATTACGTTGGTCATCTTTGGCAAAGCAACTTTTCAACTGAATGTTGGACAGAGCAGATACAATAAAAATACTGACTCAAGTAACTTAGCTTTGAGACAACAGTAATAACAAAAGTACTTGGGGAAAATGCTACTTGAGTATTGTGAGTAGCCTGCTTGCGTAAAGCCTGATTTATGATTCAGTACATAAATGATGATAACTGAAACATGAAATGATGTAAAAGTATGCTAGAAGTAAGTAGGTCAGTAGCCTACGTCAGTGCCATTTTAGTCATTGTACAAGCATACAATGAAATTGTGTCCTGAGCGCGCCGCCATGTGGGCAAACCTGACCAGCATGTTTTTGGAGGTAGGGGAAACTGTAGCACCCGGAGGAAACCTGGCTGGCTGCCTTCAGTGCTCCTCTGAAATGGTGCACCGCCTCCTGGGTTTGACCCTGTTTCAGAGAGTGGTGTCCTGCACTGGTCAGCCCCTCCGCCTCCTCCTTCTACCTCTTCCTCCTGCGCCGCTCCCTCCGCGCCACAAATGTCTTTCACCATCTTCTCTTTTGTCCTTTCCTTGTTTCCTGTAGCGCCTCATGTTATGCCTCCACTGTGTTGCAGGTGTGGGGGGCTCTTGGTGCCTCTTCAGTGTTTCAAAAGGAAAATGTCCTTAGCTCATATAAACCCAAAAGATTTTCCTGAAGAATAAAGTATAAACACAAACTATGTGTATAAGGGCACATACCTACCATACTTTAAAACCACTCAGGGCAATGACTTCAAAAAGTAACTGAGTACTACTGGCTTTTGATGTGGGATATAACACCATATGAGCAACACGCTATTTTGAAGTGGATGGATCGCATCTTTGAATGATTACAATCATCATGTAGGCTATTTATTTTTTACATTGAATATTTTAGCCACACGTCAATGATGAAGCACATCTGTCTCCACACTGTGTAACCTGATGTGTCAAGATAAGAAAGGCCTTTATTGATCTCTCAATGGAGAAAATTCACTTGTTTTATCAGCCCTCAAGAAACCTTCAGGGAAATGTAGCCTGGCTAACGCCACGCTGCTGTGTGCGCTCCAATCCAACTTCACAACAGCCTGGGGACAATGGCCGAAATCTTCGCATGGATTTGGGGACCAATCACAGACGAGGAGGGACGGTAAGACGATGACGATAAACCGACCAGAACACTGTTTTACATTTTTGTATTTAAACTTTTTAATTGAAAGATGTGTGATATTGGTGGACCTGTTCTGTTGATTAAAGCAATTATACACAGTAAACAGTGGAAAAGTGTTCTGATTATCTCAATGACATACTACATACAATCGAAATTATATCATCCAAAGGTGTACCGTGCATCAAAGCATTTTAGAGCGGCTACATGGGTGTAACGTAAAATACTAACCACGCGAGGGCAGTATTTCTTACAGCTTCCTCTATTGGCAAGAAATCTGAATTCCTACTTCTCATCCATCCATTCTTGTTTATTTCCACCATTTATACAGGATCCTTTACTTCTTCTACAACTAAACAAAATACCAAATAGTGTTTCAAAGGTTGTGATTGGAGAACCATAACCCTGCCTACTTTACAAAAAGCTGTTTGTGTGTGACACTAGTGCGTTCTTCTCCGGGACCCGCAGCTTATCGCCCGTGTCCGTTTGGTTCCATCTCCAGCCCAAAATTGCAGATGACTCTGTAGCACCTGAAGAAGCCCTGATGAATCACTGGACTTACAAAAACAAGGACGTTGACTCTCTTTGTCTCGTAATTATATACTAATCTGTTATGTCCACCGCACAATATTCAACGAGTGAATCAAAGAAATGTAATAGTGGTGCAACTGAAAAAACAAACGCCCCCAGTCTCTGCTCTTCAAAACCTGGGCTGTTTATAATATGCCCCAATGCTTTCTAAATAAGCTATGAACAAAAAAAGACAGTACAAATCATCATCCTTATCTACTTACGTTTATTTATCATTGCTCAAAGTGCTTTACGGGTGGGGCTGCACAGTCAGGGGGACACATCATAAGGACACGGCTGCAGCGCCGTCTCACCTCTGCCAGAGCTCCTCTACGGGTACGCCAGTGACATGTGACTTCCCACAAGAAAGGAAGACAGTGGCGGAGATGGTAGAGCAGGTCGTCTTGTGACCGGAGGGTCGGTGGTTTGAATCCAGCAGGTGCACACTGTCGTTGTGTCCTTAGGCAAGATACTTCACCCTCATCGCCTCTGGTGTCTGTGCACAGTGGTGTAGGAATGGATGAGTGGTTCCTTGATATAAAGCTTTGAGTGCCTAAAGCAGGTAGAAAGGTGCTATATAAATGTTACCATTCAGAGTGGGTGGTCTCGTGATCAGAAGGTCGGAATCCGGGCCCCTGCGCGTTGTGTCCTTGGGCATGTGGCCCACCTGGCCTCCAGTACCTGTGCACATTGGTGTATGAATGAGAGTGAATGGGTGAGCCGCTCTCTCTCTCTATCTATATCTATCTATATATATATATATATATATATATAGATAGATATATATAAAATTGAAACCATTTACCATTTATAAAGAGCAGTGGCCTCCTGAGAATTCACAGGTCACTCGTGTGGTGTTGGGTCAGGACGCCCTCTGCTGGTGCCGCGCTCACTCCCAGATATTTCCCCTGAAAACAAAAACACACACAACCCTACCGACGAAAACACACCCCTATTCATCCTTAATATTACGGCATCAGTCAAGGCATTAGGTGAAGATTTTGCAGCAGTTTTGGCCCATTTTAAACTAACATTTTATTATAACAGTTTTATTAAATGATAACAAGCCCTTTCTCTACACGCTTCACACCTTTCAATATTGGTTTTGTTTCTTTGGACAAACCAAAATCAAGTTAAATCTTTCTATTAAACGTATTAATACAGTTAATACAGTGCAATACCAAACAAAAACAAAAGAAACGGGGGAAGTAGGGAGTGTCCCACAAACTGCTGAGTTTATGGACAAACCCAAATCTCCTCGTTACAGTTTATTACAGTCGGCAAGTGTGAATGGACGGGCTCCAAAGACACACTTACCTTACAGTACAGCAGTCAGTCATTCACACATACACTCTCTCCACTCACACATCTACACTGAGGGCAATGCGGGTCAAGTGTCTTGCCCAAGGACACGACGACAGTGTGCACGGCCAGTATTTGAGATCGAACCACCAACCTTTGAATTAGAGGTCCAACTCTACCAGCTGAGCCACTGCTGCCCCATAACAACAACGTTAAGTTTACGACACACACAGCTAATGCAGAAATCAAAAGCAATATTTACTGAAAATGCACAGGGAGGCAGTCGCACCAACAACCCTCTGGTTATGGGGCGATCCCGTCTAACTCTGCTAGGCCCAGAGTGGAAAAGGACTACTACTACTACTACTACTACTACTAGAAATATATGTTTTGTCTTTTGGTGTTTTTAAGCACACGCAGAAACAACTAAGTTGAGGTTATATACAGGTCAAAGCACCGCGGCGTGGAGGCTGGTAAATGTCGCCATTACGGACTTTTCAGGTCCGGAACTCAGAGGCTAAAACTCAGTCCATGTCTGAATCCGGGTCCTGGAGCAGGTCGGGGTGGAGGAAGTAGCGGGTGAAGCCCCCGGACGTCCCAGCTGAAGTGGAGGGGCTGTCGGAGCAGTCTTCAGAAAAGGAGAGGCGCGGGCGCTTGGCGTCGTCCTCCTCGTCTTCGTCATCTTCATCCCTGCTGCGCTTGGATCTGCCAAGGGGCAGAAAGTCTGGAGCAGGGCCCGAAGACAAATCCGGGACGGGACGGGAGGGTGCAGTGACAGAGAGCTGACCGAGGTCCTGACTGCGAAGCGCCTCCTCTTCCATCCTCTGCTGAGCGCTGAAGGCTGGAGTTGGGCTCTCTGCTCGCTGCTGCGGGGCAGGGATCTGGGGAAGACCCACTGGCTCCACAGCTTGAGCAGGAGGGGCCCAAAACTCTTCTCCAGGAAGGCGCTGGTCTTCATCTTCCTCTTCCTCTGCGAGACTTCCGTAGCCAGAGTCCCCGTCATCCCAGTCCTCCTCCTCCTCCTCTTCATCAGAAAGCACGACCACATGCAACAAAAGATCCAACCGACCGACCTGTAACTCACCTCCGTTGTCCTCGTCTGAGTAGACCTCGTCCTCTGGAGCGTCCCACGGGTCGTCCCACGGAGGGTACCACGGAGCGTCCGCAGGGTCTGAAACGTACAAACATGAGCAACTTGCACCAGTATTCATTTTGAAAACATATTTTAATTTACTTTTAGTCTTTTGACCAAAATGTCATTTAATTTTAGTCACGATTCAGTCAAATACCTCTCTATCATTTCAGTCGACTAAAATTGCCGGTAAATTTAGGTGACTAAATCTAAGACAAATTTAGTCAACTTTTTATTTATTATGATCATATTTAATCAAGGTCCTCTGCTTCATGGAGCTTCTCCTCATGAACAAAGCACAGAGCTGTTCCTTTGGCACAGATTGTAAAAGACATGAGGCTCTTTCAAATTGTCATTGGAAGTTTGGATGATTTTAGTCTCTTCTTTTCATTTTTATTTAGTCATATATTAATCGACGAAAATATCTGGACATTTTAGTCATAGTTTTAGTCTCATAAACAGCTTTTCATTTAGTTTCCGTCCAATTTTATTTGGCAAAAATATACTTTGAATCAAATTAGGACAAATTAACACTGGCACAACACATGTTAATTAGCTAACATTAATTAACAATAATAAGTTCAACATGACTAACCTTTACAGGGCACCTGGTAGTGACATCCAAACCTAAAAACGCATCAAAGGTTAACTAAAGCAATATTAATCTACTTTTCCAGCAAAGCAAATGCATTTCTGAGAAATGATCTACCAGTTTAGAATGTTGGACTGCAAAGGTTTACATCAAACACCAATGATTTTCGACACCCAGAAACTAAACTACCTCAGTCTTCCATCAAATGTCTTGATGACGTTTTACTTAAGACTCCTACCGATAAATTCAAGTCATATTTAACAGGTATTAACCATGCCCAAAATAGAAATAGGCGAGTGAAAGTTACCAAGTACTCTCAAGACTGACCGTTTCATTAGCTGTATCACTTTTGACTACAAAAAGACGCCCTGAAACTAAACTACCTCATGTTTCCAACAAATTCTTGGATAACCTTTTACTTAGGACTGCTACTGATAAATGTAAGCCATTTTTATCAGGTATTATCCATGCCCAAAAAAGAAATCGTCGAGTGAAAGTTGCTAAGCCTGACCAATTTCATTAGCTAAAACTTGACCACTTTTGACAAAAACATTAGCATTAGCAAACGCTGCATTGCCTTCACACGGACAAATGGGTACTAACATTGAGAATTAAAGCTAGTTTTGCAATATTTGTTGATATACAGTATTATAAAGACACTTACCACCAGGGAAGAGGTGTATACTCGGTGCCATGATCAATCAGAGTTGAGCTGTTTGTTCGTAAATCTGGAAAAAACACATACAAGCACAGAGACAAAGTGTTAGAAAGCGTTTCGAATGTGTCTATGAGCAAGAATTGACATAAACTTGGTGAGAAATGACGATACAGACCTCTCGTCTAATCTCTCACTCGAGTGTCCAAGTGACAGTGAAAAATTGCATTCCATTTGCTATTTAAATAGTGCCGCCTGTTACCATGCCAACGACGCCAACGACGCGAAGTCACACAGACGTGAGATTTTTTTTTTTTTTTTTAATAAAAATAATTTGTAAAACGAGATGGACACTAGAGCAACGTCTGTCTTCTTCTTCCTGTTATTTAAAATATTATTATTATTAATAATAATAATAATTTATTTTTTAGATCAGTGGACTAATATGGCCAAAAAGGGGCGAGGGAGTCAGTTGTTGCTCCATTGCACCAAGAGGTGGTCCCAGGTCTTATTGTACTTTGGAGACTGATTTTGCCCATCTTTCTAAAATGGTATGATCTGTTTGCAGATTGTGCCATTGATTGACCTACACTTTTGTTTTACAATGTAAATGTCATGTAAGCGCAGTAGATAAAGTCGGTTGCACATTACGTTGGTCATCTTTGGCAAAGCAACTTTTCAACTGAATGTTGGACAGAGCAGATACAATAAAAATACTGACTCAAGTAACTTAGCTTTGAGACAACAGTAATAACAAAAGTACTTGGGGAAAATGCTACTTGAGTATTGTGAGTAGCCTGCTTGCGTAAAGCCTGATTTATGATTCAGTACATAAATGATGATAACTGAAACATGAAATGATGTAAAAGTATGCTAGAAGTAAGTAGGTCAGTAGCCTACGTCAGTGCCATTTTAGTCATTGTACAAGCATACAATGAAATTGTGTCCTGAGCGCGCCGCCATGTGGGCAAACCTGACCAGCATGTTTTTGGAGGTAGGGGAAACTGTAGCACCCGGAGGAAACCTGGCTGGCTGCCTTCAGTGCTCCTCTGAAATGGTGCACCGCCTCCTGGGTTTGACCCTGTTTCAGAGAGTGGTGTCCTGCACTGGTCAGCCCCTCCGCCTCCTCCTTCTACCTCTTCCTCCTGCGCCGCTCCCTCCGCGCCACAAATGTCTTTCACCATCTTCTCTTTTGTCCTTTCCTTGTTTCCTGTAGCGCCTCATGTTATGCCTCCACTGTGTTGCAGGTGTGGGGGGCTCTTGGTGCCTCTTCAGTGTTTCAAAAGGAAAATGTCCTTAGCTCATATAAACCCAAAAGATTTTCCTGAAGAATAAAGTATAAACACAAACTATGTGTATAAGGGCACATACCTACCATACTTTAAAACCACTCAGGGCAATGACTTCAAAAAGTAACTGAGTACTACTGGCTTTTGATGTGGGATATAACACCATATGAGCAACACGCTATTTTGAAGTGGATGGATCGCATCTTTGAATGATTACAATCATCATGTAGGCTATTTATTTTTTACATTGAATATTTTAGCCACACGTCAATGATGAAGCACATCTGTCTCCACACTGTGTAACCTGATGTGTCAAGATAAGAAAGGCCTTTATTGATCTCTCAATGGAGAAAATTCACTTGTTTTATCAGCCCTCAAGAAACCTTCAGGGAAATGTAGCCTGGCTAACGCCACGCTGCTGTGTGCGCTCCAATCCAACTTCACAACAGCCTGGGGACAATGGCCGAAATCTTCGCATGGATTTGGGGACCAATCACAGACGAGGAGGGACGGTAAGACGATGACGATAAACCGACCAGAACACTGTTTTACATTTTTGTATTTAAACTTTTTAATTGAAAGATGTGTGATATTGGTGGACCTGTTCTGTTGATTAAAGCAATTATACACAGTAAACAGTGGAAAAGTGTTCTGATTATCTCAATGACATACTACATACAATCGAAATTATATCATCCAAAGGTGTACCGTGCATCAAAGCATTTTAGAGCGGCTACATGGGTGTAACGTAAAATACTAACCACGCGAGGGCAGTATTTCTTACAGCTTCCTCTATTGGCAAGAAATCTGAATTCCTACTTCTCATCCATCCATTCTTGTTTATTTCCACCATTTATACAGGATCCTTTACTTCTTCTACAACTAAACAAAATACCAAATAGTGTTTCAAAGGTTGTGATTGGAGAACCATAACCCTGCCTACTTTACAAAAAGCTGTTTGTGTGTGACACTAGTGCGTTCTTCTCCGGGACCCGCAGCTTATCGCCCGTGTCCGTTTGGTTCCATCTCCAGCCCAAAATTGCAGATGACTCTGTAGCACCTGAAGAAGCCCTGATGAATCACTGGACTTACAAAAACAAGGACGTTGACTCTCTTTGTCTCGTAATTATATACTAATCTGTTATGTCCACCGCACAATATTCAACGAGTGAATCAAAGAAATGTAATAGTGGTGCAACTGAAAAAACAAACGCCCCCAGTCTCTGCTCTTCAAAACCTGGGCTGTTTATAATATGCCCCAATGCTTTCTAAATAAGCTATGAACAAAAAAAGACAGTACAAATCATCATCCTTATCTACTTACGTTTATTTATCATTGCTCAAAGTGCTTTACGGGTGGGGCTGCACAGTCAGGGGGACACATCATAAGGACACGGCTGCAGCGCCGTCTCACCTCTGCCGGAGCTCCTCTACGGGTACGCCAGTGACATGTGACTTCCCACAAGAAAGGAAGACAGTGGCGGAGATGGTAGAGCAGGTCGTCTTGTGACCGGAGGGTCGGTGGTTTGAATCCAGCAGGTGCACACTGTCGTTGTGTCTATATATATCTATATATATATATATATATAGATATATATAGATATATATAAAATTGAAACCATTTACCATTTATAAAGAGCAGTGGCCTCCTGAGAATTCACAGGTCACTCGTGTGGTGTTGGGTCAGGACGCCCTCTGCTGGTGCCGCGCTCACTCCCAGATATTTCCCCTGAAAACAAAAACACACACAACCCTACCGACGAAAACACACCCCTATTCATCCTTAATATTACGGCATCAGTCAAGGCATTAGGTGAAGATTTTGCAGCAGTTTTGGCCCATTTTAAACTAACATTTTATTATAACAGTTTTATTAAATGATAACAAGCCCTTTCTCTACACGCTTCACACCTTTCAATATTGGTTTTGTTTCTTTGGACAAACCAAAATCAAGTTAAATCTTTCTATTAAACGTATTAATACAGTTAATACAGTGCAATACCAAACAAAAACAAAAGAAACGGGGGAAGTAGGGAGTGTCCCACAAACTGCTGAGTTTATGGACAAACCCAAATCTCCTCGTTACAGTTTATTACAGTCGGCAAGTGTGAATGGACGGGCTCCAAAGACACACTTACCTTACAGTACAGCAGTCAGTCATTCACACATACACTCTCTCCACTCACACATCTACACTGAGGGCAATGCGGGTCAAGTGTCTTGCCCAAGGACACGACGACAGTGTGCACGGCCAGTATTTGAGATCGAACCACCAACCTTTGAATTAGAGGTCCAACTCTACCAGCTGAGCCACTGCTGCCCCATAACAACAACGTTAAGTTTACGACACACACAGCTAATGCAGAAATCAAAAGCAATATTTACTGAAAATGCACAGGGAGGCAGTCGCACCAACAACCCTCTGGTTATGGGGCGATCCCGTCTAACTCTGCTAGGCCCAGAGTGGAAAAGGACTACTACTACTACTACTACTACTACTACTACTACTACTACTACTACTACTACTACTACTACTACTACTACTACTACTACTACTACTAGAAATATATGTTTTGTCTTTTGGTGTTTTTAAGCACACGCAGAAACAACTAAGTTAAGGTTATATACAGGTCAAAGCACCGCGGCGTGGAGGCTGGTAAATGTCGCCATTACGGACTTTTCAGGTCCGGAACTCAGAGGCTAAAACTCAGTCCATGTCTGAATCCGGGTCCTGGAGCAGGTCGGGGTGGAGGAAGTAGCGGGTGAAGCCCCCGGACGTCCCAGCTGAAGTGGAGGGGCTGTCGGAGCAGTCTTCAGAAAAGGAGAGGCGCGGGCGCTTGGCGTCGTCCTCCTCGTCTTCGTCATCTTCATCCCTGCTGCGCTTGGATCTGCCAAGGGGCAGAAAGTCTGGAGCAGGGCCCGAAGACAAATCCGGGACGGGAGGGTGCAGTGACAGAGAGCTGACCGAGGTCCTGACTGCGAAGCGCCTCCTCTTCCATCCTCTGCTGGGCGCTGAAGGCTGGAGTTGGGCTCTCTGCTCGCTGCTGCGGGGCAGGGATCTGGGGAAGACCCACTGGCTCCACAGCTTGAGCAGGAGGGGCCCAAAACTCTTCTCCAGGAAGGCGCTGGTCTTCATCTTCCTCTTCCTCTGCGAGACTTCCGTAGCCAGAGTCCCCGTCATCCCAGTCCTCCTCCTCCTCCTCTTCATCAGAAAGCACGACCACATGCAACAAAAGATCCAACCGACCGACCTGTAACTCACCTCCGTTGTCCTCGTCTGAGTAGACCTCGTCCTCTGGAGCGTCCCACGGGTCGTCCCACGGAGGGTACCACGGAGCGTCCGCAGGGTCTGAAACGTACAAACATGAGCAACTTGCACCAGTATTCATTTTGAAAACATATTTTAATTTACTTTTAGTCTTTTGACCAAAATGTCATTTAATTTTAGTCACGATTCAGTCAAATACCTCTCTATCATTTCAGTCGACTAAAATTGCCGGTAAATTTAGGTGACTAAATCTAAGACAAATTTAGTCAACTTTTTATTTATTATGATCATATTTAATCAAGGTCCTCTGCTTCATGGAGCTTCTCCTCATGAACAAAGCACAGAGCTGTTCCTTTGGCACAGATTGTAAAAGACATGAGGCTCTTTCAAATTGTCATTGGAAGTTTGGATGATTTTAGTCTCTTCTTTTCATTTTTATTTAGTCATATATTAATCGACGAAAATATCTGGACATTTTAGTCATAGTTTTAGTCTCATAAACAGCTTTTCATTTAGTTTCCGTCCAATTTTATTTGGCAAAAATATACTTTGAATCAAATTAGGACAAATTAACACTGGCACAACACATGTTAATTAGCTAACATTAATTAACAATAATAAGTTCAACATGACTAACCTTTACAGGGCACCTGGTAGTGACATCCAAACCTAAAAACGCATCAAAGGTTAACTAAAGCAATATTAATCTACTTTTCCAGCAAAGCAAATGCATTTCTGAGAAATGATCTAAACGTTTCACATGAGTAAAACAACAATACAAAAAAGCCCCCCCTCCACACACACACACTGCCGTTTACTTTACACATCACATTGACTTTTAAGAAAAAAACATAAAAACATGTACAACAGGCCAGGATGAATGAGTGTGTTTGAGAGTGTGCATGGGGGCAACGGATGCAAATTAGCCCAAAGCTACAATCCGGTGTGGCTCGTTTACATGCATGAGATCCATGTATGTTCATTAACATGCACTGTCCCGACCAAATAAATCCATTTAATATTTAAGTTTTTTTTATCATTTTTATTTTACGTATCAGTAATATATATTGAAAAATACTTTTTTTTTTTGCAAATGTAAAATAAATACTGATTAGGGGAGCTCCTCCTCTTATCATTATTTTATCGTATCATTATTTTTTTGCGTGAGGGGCCCCTGCAGAAACACAAACTCTAACCTCATTTTCTCCCGTTCGGCTTTACCCAAATCTAAAAGCTTTTCAACTGGAGAGCAACAGTGTAACGCCTCATTTGCATACACAAGTGGGTCTGACCTTTTGTCACATTTGTTGTTGTGTTTTTGTTGCTTTTTTGTCACTTCTTTGTTGCATTTTCATCCTTGTTATTTTGACACTTTTTCCAAGAAGCTTTTAGATTTGAGTAAAGCCAAACTGGAGAACATGTCCTCGGTCCAGGCGGGGGTTAAGAGGTTAACTACTGTTTGTCTCCTTCACTTCCCCCTCTTCTCTGGGCTGTGGCTGAAACAGGAGCTCAAGAAGAAAAGGACTGTTAAGAAGGTCTGGGCACAAGTTGTTATAGGAGAATATGAGCTGAGATTGAATTAGAGTCAAAAATGCTTCAAAAATAACTGAACAAGTGGCTCAGACGTCCTGTCCATGATTTATTCTTCACACCGCGAGACTTTGAGGAGGAACATTTAATTATCTTTTGGTGTGTGCACGTATTCACTGGCCTTTCTAAACGAGCTGTTAGAGCTGCAGAACATCCAGAACGCTGCTGCTCGAGTCCTGACAAGAACCAGGAAATACCACCATATTAGTCCAGTGCTCCGGTCTCTGCACTGGCTTCCTGTCACTCAGAGAATAGAATTTAAAACAGCTCTGCTTGTGTACAAGTCTTTTCATGGTTTAGCACCAAAGTCCATCTCTGACATGTTAGAGCCGTATGAACCATCTCGGGCCCTGAGAACTTCAGGGAGGGGTCCCCTGGTGGTTCCCAGAGTCAGGACTAAACACGGTGAGGCTAAAGCTAAAATCTGGAACAGTCTTCATGAGGATGTGAGACGGGCCTCAACTCTGACAATGTTCAAATCCAGGCTGAAAACAGCTCTTTTTACCCGAGCAGATGAAAACTGAAAGTATTTTATCTGCACTCTTGCCTTTTACTGTCATTGATTAATTTTATGTTGTTTTAATGGTAAATGGTCTCAACTCATACAGCGCTTTTCCACCTACATTAGGCACTCAAAGCGCTTTACAGCAAGGAACCTCTCACCCATTCATACACCAATGTACGCAGACACTGGAGGCAAGGTGGGTGAAGTGTCTTGCCCAAGGACACAACGACAGCATGCACCTTCAGGAGGTGGGGTTCAAACTCCCGACCTTCCGATCATGAGACTACCCACTCTACCATCTGCGCCACCGTCGCCCCGACCAAATCAATCAAATAATGATTGATTTGATCTGTTTTCTTGTAATTTTATGCAACTGTGAAGCACTTTGAATTGCCTTGTGTGTGAATTGTGCTCTACAAATAAACTTGCCTAAAAATATAACCAATTGTTTGGGTAAATCTTGAGTAAAACTTTTCACTCAAAACACATTTTCACTCAAAGACTAGAATTAAAACTAAAATGCTTTCAAAATGAAGAGTCCACTGACGGGATTTCACAATATAGCGGCAAGAACAAAATGGTACAAAACTGATTCTTTGAAAAACAATATTTTATTCTAATAAAAACATTTTTATAATGAAGAACAAATTTGACATGCCACCTTTCGGCAGGCGTGGTCCACTTGTTTGTCACATTTTAGGTCGTTTGTAATCCAGATCCTAAATGGAGATGTTCTTTAACCATTTCCACTGGACAGCCCATGAATTCAATGTCAATGTTTGTATTTTGCATTTTGGAAAGAAACATTGCTTTGGTTTTGCTTGGGTTAAATTGCATACCCCGAGTTTCAGCCCACTGAGCGATGTCCAGGAGATCTTGATTTTCTTTCTCTACCATTAGAGGAGCTGTTGGGATGCAACAAACAGTGTAGTGTCATCAGCAGAAAGCGTTTACAGCGCCTGGCTTGCTTGATGACTGAATTTCACCAGGAATCAGATGTGAAAGATCATTCATGAACAATACAAACAGATTTATTATTATTTCAAATGTTTTTTGTCACCTTTTCCAGTGTCATTTTGTATTTTCAGAAAGGTTTCATCATCTCTGACTGCTTATTATTTATTTATTTAAAAATATAATTATACTTTCACCCCACAGCGCTTCAGAATCTCCCCTCTTCAGCAGACCCTCCCCTGAATGAAACACAACTTCCTGTTTTATTTTGTGACGTCACTTCCTTTAGCTCTGAAGTGTGTTCCATTCATGGATCTATTGTAGAAGTTGTAAACCTGAGATACTCTTTTTGGGAAGACCAGAAAGCAGGGCATTACAGTAGTCAATACGACTGGTGATAAAAGCATGCATTAGCGTCTCCGTGTTGGCCCGAGAGAGAATGGGGCGGGGCTATGTTCTTTAGATGGTAAAAACCTCTTTGTGATATTCTTAATGTGTGGGATTAAAGTCAGCTCAGAGTCAAAAATCATGCCCAGGTTCTTCACCTGTGAGGAAGGATTAAAAGACAATGACTGTAGTTTGGGTAAAAGTTTCTCTCTCTGGGCCTCAGGACCGATGACTAAAACTTCAGTTTTGTCCTGGTTAAGCTGGAGAAAGTTTTCTGCCATCCAGGATTTGATCTAAAATGCAGTTAAAAAGTGCATCCATTGGCCTGGTGTCCTCAGGAGACATGGAAATGTACAACGGTGTATCATCAGCGTAACTATGAAAGTTGACTCCATGTCTCCTGATGACATCACCAAGAGGGAGCATATGCAGGTTAAAAAGCACTGGGCCTAAAATCGAACCTTGAGGCACACCACATGTAATCTTATGGACCTTAGAGGAGCAGGTATCCACACTCACCATGAATGTCCTGTCTGTGAGGTAGGATGTAAACCATTTGTGGACAGCAACAGAGAGGCCGATGTGTTTTAAACGAGTTAAAAGAATAGTATGGCCGACTGTATCAAAGGCAGCGCTCAGATCCAGTAGAACCAACACTGTCAGCCTTTTGGAATCATAATTTAATCTAAAATCGTTTAAAATCTTTAAAAGGGCTGTCTCGGTGCTGTGGTTTACCCTAAAGCCAGAGTGGAATTTCTCAAGGACGTTATGTGCATTTATAAAGTCGCTAAGTTGGGTAAAAACAAGTTTTTCTAGGATTTTGCTTAAAAATGGTAAGTTGGATACCGGTCTAAAGTTGTTAAAATCATTACGGTCCAAATTGCTCTTCTTCAGCAGAGGCCTCACCACCGCCCCCTTAAAGGCAGCAGGGAAGACCCCCGTCTGAAGAGAGCAATTCATCATGTGTAAAAGCTCGTCTCTAAGAGATCCATAAAACGTTTTAAAAAACGGGGTTGGGACCGGGTCTAAAGGACATGTGGTGGGCCTCACTGAGGAGAAAACTTTATCAAGCATCTCAGCATCAACCTGGACAAAACTGTGCAGTGTTTCCTCTGGAACAAGTAGACAACCAGATGCATTTAAAACCGTGTTATTTTGAGTAGATAAAATATTACATCTGATAGTGTCTCTTTTTCCCCTGAAGTGGTCTGCAAACGCCTCGCAAAGGGAGTCACTTGGAGTAAAATTGGTCTTGTTAAAATCAGGATTGATCAGATGTTCTATTGTAGAGAAGAGTACCTTGGGATTGTTTTTATTATTGTTGATCATTTTTGAGAAGTAGTTGTTTCTTGTGTTTCTTACTGTGTTATTGTAAGTTGTTTGTTGTTCACGGAAGATTTGGTAGTTTATGGTAATTTTGTTTTTTCTCCATTTTCTCTCTGCCACCCTGCATTGTCTTTTGAGTTGTTTAATTTCCTCATTCCTCCATGGAGGAATTGGTTTTGTAGGGAGTTACTTGGATTTTAAAGGAGCGATAGAATCAAGCGCTGACTTGAGTTTGCTGTTAAAATTTTCAAAAATAATATCACAGGGGGCAGGTAGAACAATAGGAGAATATTTCTGATGACGTTTCCTCACAGCTCTTACCGAGGTCTCCCGCTGGGTAAAACTGGTGATATTAAAAAACACACAGTAATGGTCAGAGACAGAAGACACAGCTGTGGACAGGCCATACGTGAGGACCAGGTCCAGACTGTGTCCTCTGTCGTGAGTCGGCTGTGTGACGTGTTGGGTAAAATCCATATAATTAAGAACATTTTAAAAATCCCTAGCAACAGGGTCTAAAAGATTATCTATGTGTAGATTAAAATCACCAGTTAAAAGAATCATATTAAAAGAGCTATGTAAAAGTGATAAAAACTCAGAAAATTCCTTAACAAAAAGGGGGCATTTTTTGGGGGGTCTGTAAATAGTGACACATAAAATGGGGGGATTACTAAAAACAACTGCATGGTGCTCAAAAGTGGGCAATGGATCAAATAAAATAGGTTTGGTGGCAATAGTGTTTGTACATATGGAAGCAGTGCCACCTCCCCTTTTTCCATTCCTTATTGAAAAGGTGCTGCTAAAATTAGGTGGGGGGGCCTCAGCAAGAACCGCGGTCGCATCTGTACCCAGCCAGGTTTCAGTTAAAAACAAACAATCAAGATTATTATCTAAAATCAGGTCATTCACAATAAAAGACTTGTTCTGCAGAGAGCGGACATTTAAAAGAGCCATGTTTATTGTGGTTTGAGATGGATTAGCTGTGGAGGGTGGGGGGGCTTTGGGGAGGGGTTTTAAGAGGTTAATATGGACAGGATAACTGCATGGAGGGTTGTGTTGTGTCCGCTCTCTGCTAGTGATGACAGGGATGGTTTGTGAGGGGGGCGTGGAAACGATAGGAGGGGGAGTGTGGGCGGAGGCCGCACCTGCGCGTGTTTGACTGGAGGCAATTTTGGTCTTGTGACCAAAAGGTCCGCGGTTCGAATCCCGCAGGTGCCCACTGTCGTTGTGTCCTTGGGCAAGACACTTCACCCACCTTGCCTCCAGTGTCTGCGTACACTGGTGTATGAATGAGCGTGTGAATGGGTGACTGGTTCCTTGATGTAAAGCGCTTTGAGTGCCTAAAGCAGGTAGAAAGGCGCTATATAAAATGTGACCATTTACAAGCACCACTGGGTGCAGTGATCCAGAGGCTCAAAATGGCAAAGTGCTATGGCACGACATTGTCAGTCCCCCAAGAGCCCAGTGAGCATACATCCTGCCACCACACCAATCACTGTTCCCTCTTGCCAACGTGTGCCACAAGCCTCTTCGACGATCGCTGCTCCCGCCATGGCACATTTACCTGCCTCCACTCACACCTTGGCCTCTTCACCAGCAGTGCCACCTGTTTGCTCATCTACGCCCTCTGCTTCAACCACCCCTCCAAAGGACAGAACCAAGATAGCTGTTCCCTAACTGCTTCTTTTGACCCGAAACACAACAGAGCAACCGAGAGGCAACAGATCTCTCTTGGGCATGATCCACCCAATATGTAAGAAAGTTCAAAATGTCCCATGTCTGCAGTTTGTGTATGCTGTGCCAATCCAAAGATCGTGCCTGCCTGTAGATCATGTCCTTATCCAAAGGGTTGACTCCTGTATTGAAAACCTGTAGTTTCTGTAGTGTGTCATTATAGTTGCATTGTTTTGTAAATATGTAAATATAACACTCATACTTGAAATAACACATGTTCATTTACTGAGGCACCTGACTGTTTTTGACACTTAAATCATCCATCCATCTTCATAAAACATTATGTGACCCCTTTATTGTGATTTTATGAAGTATATTCCCAAAAAAGAATCTGATATTTTTTGTGCCACCAAATTTTATTTGTTACAACACTGGAATAGCTCATCGGGTAAGATACTTTTCAAAATGTGTAATTAAGGACAACTTTGACACGCAATTTTTTCACACAATGTGCATACGGACATAATCTCTCAAAAAAAGATAGAGTTCTATAGCTTCAGTTGAAGAAGTAGGTGGATGTAGATTATGTTCTGCCATTGCTAAACAGCAAATGTCAAATACAGTCTCATCACATGGGTAGGGGCCTCTTGGGGGGATCTCATGTCTGCAAAGTTCAATTTGTTCAATGGATACAGTTTTTACATGGTCTGTACATCCAAAAAGGTGGGGAAGTCTGTACATTACTAAAGGCTTTCCTCTTGGACAGACAGCATTCCGACTGCGGCCAATAGTATGGGTGTTCCAGAGACGTACAACTTCTTGTAGTTCTCTCTGAAAACCAGCAACAAAATAAAAGAGAACCGAACAATTAGAGCTCATCATTTGTGCTTAGATCAAACCTACAAAAATAAATACATAATAACAAATTATTGTTATACAGCATCTAGGCTAGTGGTTGTTTGCATATACAAAGCGTTCAGACAGGTTTGCCACCGATCAGCACTATTTTGCCAATAACCACACAATCAGAGAAACGTTATTACGAGAATTGTTATTGTAATGTTACTTAAAGGTGCATGATGCAAAGTGATGAAAAAAGTTGATAGTTGATGCGTATCTGACCTTTCAGTGATCTAGTGGCTGCTTGGGTGTTTAGAATAGCGCCTTTACTTACCACCTGTTTGGTTTTCACTTCTCATTGAACCATCTCCATGATATACATTCCATTTGAAAACATGCAAGACACCATGAAAAACCTGAAATAAAATTGATCCTGGACCGTTATAGAGGCCACCGGGGTGGAAAGTAATGCTGACCACCCTTACAGCCTTTGGGTCACTGAAAAGTCAAATACACCCAAATATCAACTTTTATTTTATTTTTTTATTTTTTACATGAAAAGTTGCTTAATGCACCATTAAAAGTTATGTTGCCCTCCTACATTATGATATCAAGCCTATAGCCTGTGCTCAAATAGAATCAAGTTAGCTAATACAAAATCTAACGTTAAAACGAAATAGGTGAATATTTCAATAAAGAACAAATTAAGACTTCAATAAAACTAATGATCATGGAGATTTACCTCTATTATTTCCATACACGTTAACTGCAGGAGATTCTTGTCGAGGAAGTCTCCCGAGAATAGATCGTGGTTCTTCAAATCCTGAAAAATGTTCATAGTATTGTGCATGGTGTTTCCTTAAAAATCCCCACTGCTCAATCCTTTGATTGTGGTTACTGGAGCCAGTGATGTAACAGGCATCGGAAAAGTTGTCTTCATGATTGCTTCTCAGAAACCTTTGTAGTTCTTCGAGTACACTGTTCTCTGTGCCCATGTCTGATCGTATTCTGGCAGGAGTGCCCATTCTTTCAGTCACTTCATTTATGAAGTATCCCGCTACCACTTTGGGATTGCTATTGGTTGAAAAAGCATGTAACCAAATAATCATACGGGAGAAACCATCGACAGCTCCGTTGATGCATATTCCATACGGTTTTAATTTATCATAAGAGTCCACATGCCATAAGAAATTTGGTCCAGGGTTTGAATACACACGTCTCCTGAGACGATGGCGTGACCTCAGTTCAACCCCATCCGGATCGAGAATTCCAAGAAGGTATCTCACAGTTCTCTGGGACACCACCAATCCAGACTGTATGCATTTTAAGTGCATAAACCTGTATCCATGAAGCATCCCGTAGGAATCCAATCCTCCCTGTAGAAACAAAGCGACATCAAGCAGGTCCGTTTTGGCTGTTCGCCTAAACAATCCTAAAGTCCAAAGGCGTCTCCGAAGACTCGACAAACTCATGTTATATCCATCCACTTGTAGAAAATCTAACATTTCCTTGTGCTTTAGTCCAATAAGGTGGTAAAAATGTAGTAAATTGGGTAAATCGGCCATTGCACGTCATCAAACAGATCTACTCCGCGGGCAGCGTGGTGCTCAAGGAAGAGCATGCATCCTAAATCCAGACTTCTCTTCTTCTTTTTTTAACGGAAAATATATCTCGTAATTATGAGATACTATCTTGTAATTACGAGGTAGTATCTCGTAATTACGAGATAATCCACTGAGAAAAAGAATTAATTCGGAAAACGGATTAAAAAAAAATGAATTCAAAAAACGGAAAATATATCTCGTAATTACGAGATAATCCACTGAGAAAAAAAATTAATTCGGAAAACGGATAAAAAAAAAAATTAATTCAAAAAACGGAAAATATATCTCGTAATAACGAGATAGTATCTCGTAATTACGAGATAATCCATTGAGGGGAAAAAATAATTCGGAAAACGGATTTTTCCGAATTATTATTCCGGAGGCGGGGGGGGGGGGGGTGTTAGCTTTAGTGTTCATAAGAAATTAAAAATGAAATAACTCGATTAAAGTCTCCTCACCTTCGTTGACTTGATCCAAATCAATCTTCCCAAGAGCTAATACCGTCGTATATCTGTCTTTACCAGTAGACGGCGCACTATGACGGTGGATTTGCTTCACGGTAGATCTGTCTCGGCTCCGGGTCTGCAGCTTTCCCCTACTCTCAGCAGAAACCGTTTACAGCGCCTGGCTTGCTCCATCCATCCATCCATCCATTTTCTCCCACATAGCACCTGTCCCCTATGGCTCCTCCTGCAGGTGGTGGGTCCACGGGAGGACGGCCTCATGGTTCCAAACGGTTCCAAACGGGCCTGTTGGTCTCTCATAGGGGGAAGCAAGCCAGTCATCAAGCCTGGCTTGCTTGATGACTGAATTTCACCAGGAATCAGATGTGAAAGATCATTCATGAACAATACAAACAGATTTATTATTATTTCTAACGTTTTTTGTCACCCTTTCCAGTTTCATTTTGTATTTTCAGAAAGGTTTCATCATCTCTGACTGCTTATTATTTATTTATTTTTAGTCTGTAAAAATATAATTATACTTTCACCCCTCAGCGCTTCAGAATCCCCCCTCCTCAACAGACCCTCCCCTGAATGAAACACAACTTCCTGTTTTATTTTGTGACGTCACTTCCTTTAGCTCTGAAGCGTGTTCCATTAGCAGCTCTTTTTGGACCAAAGCCTTGGACTGGAAGGAAGTGAGTTTGGAGGCACTGCCTTCAACACCAAGGCAAGGTAAGGTACCTAGGCTTTGGGAAACAGCCCCTGACTAACCTCTCTAGCACTGTTGGAGCGGACTGCGGTCCCTGCCACTATCTGACTGTAGCTAACACTAGCCTTCACTAAAACTCCGGACAGCCGCTCCTCTAACTCGGACACCCTGGCCTCCAAAGCTCCCACTACACTACACTTAACGCAACTACTATCATCTGTGAAGGAGGCAGGGTTCTGACTCGACATACGGCAAACTGAGCAGGACAGCGCGAAAGAGGCACAAGTAGACGGGGTAGCCATGGCTAGGCTAGCGGGCTAAGCTAGTAGTGATGGGTTGGTCGTGAACGAGTCGGTACAAAGAGCCGGCTCTTTTAAGTGAACGATGAGAGCCGAGTCTCACAAGTTAACCGTTTTTTTTTTTTAAGGTTGCATGTTTATCAAGCTCTACATACACCGCTCTCTGCTACAGTAGAGACGAAGAGAGAAGGACAAAGACTGAAAGAGAAAAGAGTAAGAGAATGGAGGTAAAACATCTGGGGACTTCCAGCTGGACTCTGGACCTGTGTGTGATCCTGTCTGTGTGTGTGGAGGACCGTGGCTCCCATAACTATATATACATATATATATATATATATAATTTGTAAAGATGCATGCATTTATTTATATATTTATTCATGTAATTATTTATATATTTTTGTATTCATTTATTTATGTATTTTTGTTTCTGTATTTATTTATGTATTTATGTATATTTCTTAATGTATGCAAATCATGGGGCGGGTCTGGATGCCGCTGCTGTAAGGTCATTGGTAGGGCTGGGCGATATGGCCTAAAATCTATATCATGATATGAAAAAATAATTATCACGATAACGATATATTTGACGATATAATTGACAATGGACGAATTAATTCAAAATCCCAGCCTTACGCCTATTGGGAAGATTCATTCAGTGATATTTTATTCTTTTTACGGCATAATTGTCTTCCAAATATGATCTACTCAAGCAGTTTACATCCTTCATTTCATTTTACTTTTTCAGCACGTGTCCCCGTGTTCTACAGTCACTGTTTATGCTGCTCTGATGGAGCAGAGCGTAACATAAATTATATTGTGTCCACAACGATATAAAAAATTACAACGATATCAAAACATTATATCACGATAACGATATGCGATACGATATGGCCCAGCCCTAGTCATTGGTTAATCTTTCTCCATGTAAACAGATTGGCGCCTTGTCCAACATAGACACTGCTTAACACGAGCTCTGCTTCAGTCTATTGACAGTGGCACAGATAAAAGAGCGGGTCATCTTGTTACTGGAGGGTCGGCAGTTCGAATCCTGCAGGGGCACAGTCGTTGTGTCCTTGGGCAAGACACTTCACCTGCCTTGCCCTCAGTGTCTGCGTACATTGGTGTATGAATGAGAGTGAATTGGTGAGTGGAGTGGATCCTTGTTGGAAAGCACTTTGAGTGCCTAATGTAGGTGGAAAAACGCGAGACTAAAACAGAGTTCATGTTTGGCAATGTTTATGCTGGAGGCAGGATTCAAACCCCTGACCTTCCCATCATGAGACGACCCGCTCTACCCACTGCACCACTGACGCCTTTGTACACTCAAAGCGCTTTCCAACAAGGATCCACTGACCCATTCACACTCTCATTCATACACCAATGTACGCACACTGAGGTCAAGGCAGGTGAAGTGTCTTGCCCAAGGACACAACGACTGTGCCCCTGCAGGATTCGAACTGCCGATCCTCCAGTCACAAGATGACCCGCTCTTTTATCTGTGCCACTGTCAATAGACTGAAGCAGAGCTCGTGTTAAGCAGTGTCTATGTTGGACAAGGCGCCAATCTGTTTACATGGAGAAAGATTAACCAATGACCTTACAGCAGCGGCATCCAGACCCGCCCCATGATTTGGCTACATTAAGACATATACAGAAATAAATACAGAAAAACAAATACAAAATAAAGAAATACAAAAATACATTCATAAAATAACAAATGTGATATTTATTTATTTATATATATTTATTGTTTTAGCAGCCACAGTCCTCCATATGTGTGAGCTGGGAGGAAGAGCCACAAAGACGACGAGAAAGCCTCGGCGGACTCTCACACAGGTGAGGAGGATCTGCACACAGACACACTCACATCAGCGAGGTGAGGTCAAAGGTCGTTCTAGACTCAAGTCAAGACGTGTTTTACAATGAAAAATAGACTGGACTTTCTTCTTGCAGCTCCAGCGCTCGGACCATAGATCTAAATAATAGAGATGGGCGGGTCCCATTCAGCCCCATTCATAGTAATGATCCCGAGTGGTCTGTGAAATGAACATGGCTACGAGCCTCCACAGAGCTCCAGAGCCTGTCAGTCAGAGATTTAAGCTTCCACTTTTTATTGATGTACAAAAACCAGTGTGGTTAAAACTATTATTTTATTTAAGGAAAAAGGTGTTTATTTAAAAAGCGTGTACCGACGCGTTTCAACTCGACTGAGTCTTCATCAGGGTAAAGTAACATCACAGGTGTGTGAGCCCCATTTAAACCAGGGGGGGTCACATGTAAGGCTGCAGCTAACGATTATTTTTCTATCGATTAATCTATAGATTATTTTTTCGATTAATCGATTAATCTATAGATTATTTTTTCGATTAATCTATAGATTATTTTTCCTTTTACCGATTATTTTTTCATTTAAAATGAAGGGGAAAAAATTGACGTAGGCCAGTATTTTCAAATGGCATGGCTTTTATTTAACCAAATAAAATTATGGCTCAATGTGCAACTCAGTAGCCTATAAAATGTGCAATTTCTGGAACACTCACTGTAAACATTTGAATAAAAGTAAAAGTATTGCTTATTTGCTTTAAAATGCGCAAAATAAAAAATAAATAACCAGCACACAACAATGATTGTATGATTAAAGTTAATTGTTCGTTTGTACATAACTGTTAATGTTGTACAAAGGTAGTTTAGTTAGTTACACAACTAACGTAACGTTATGTAGCATTAGACACGCGCGTTTTTGACTCCTCTCAGAGCGGAACAGTGCTTTAGTTTATGAATTTACAACGCAGATACAAATAATACATTAATGTTTTTGTGTAATGAAAATTACTCACGCGGCCGATTGACTGGTTGATGGCATGAACGCTGTCGGGTGTTTTCGTTTTAAATGTTCGTTCATAGCCGTTGTGCTGCTGTGGTAGGCCATTTCCGCTCGACACAGTGTGCATAAACATTATTTGGCCGTTTCTGGAAATACTCCCACACTTTTGATTACTTTTGGCGTGCCTTTTTCCCCTCGCTCGCATCGCCAGCATCGCGCGCCGCCATGATGTAAACAAACGACGCGTCGACGCACAAAAACTGCGTCGACGTATTTACGTAATCGATGACGTCGACTACGTCGACGCGTCGTTTCAGCCTTAGTCACATGATCAAACACGTGACGTATAGAATACCAGACATTTTTCAAAGCTGCAACATGGGCAAGGAAATAATCATAAATATTTACACATTTTTACAAAACTCCAATGCGTAAACTGCAATATACGTTACACAAAAAAATAAAATAAAAAACTTGAGATGGCAGAGAAGTGTACAATGAGCACAGACCAAACAGACAAGAAACTGGGCGCACTTCGAAAAGTGCACAGGGGGCGGTCCTGAAAAACTGGTTGGAGTACTGGGTCACTCAGGAGTATATCCCAATTTTTTAGGATGATACGTTTGTCATATGAGAGGTGACCATATTGCGTCGAGAAAAAGTCAAAACAGAGTCAAAACCACTGACAGAAAGGACCTCCTCACTAAAAAACCACCTGATAGATCACAGACCACAAAACACACAACTTTTTTCTCTAAAAAATTGGGATATACTCCTGAGTGACCCAGTACTCCAACCAGTTTTTCAGGACCGCCCCCTGTGCACTTTTGGAAGAGCGCCCACACTCAAAAACCACCTTGTAAGGAGCGCTATGCCTTCACAAAAACAAAAACAGGGCACTTTTAAATGCGGCAGCTGCAACCATTGCAGCGATGTAGTTCGGACAGACTCGTTCATGGATGTTCTCAGTGGCAAAGTGCACAAATGTCAAGGATTTGCCAATAACTCCACTTTTGTTGTGTACAGACTAAGGCTGCAGCTAACGATTATTTTTCTATCGATTAATCTATAGATTATTTTTTCGATTAATCGATTAATCTATAGATTATTTTTCCTTTTACCGATTATTTTTTCATTTAAAATGAAGGGGAAAAAATTGACGTAGGCCAGTATTTTCAAATGGCATGGCTTTTATTTAACCAAATAAAATTATGGCTCAATGTGCAACTCAGTAGCCTATAAAATGTGCAATTTCTGGAACGCTCACTGTAAACATTTGAATAAAAGTAAAAGTATTGCTTATTTGCTTTAAAATGCGCAAAATAAAAAATAAATAACCAGCACACAACAATGATTGTATGATTAAAGTTAATTGTTCGTTTGTACATAACTGTTAATGTTGTACAAAGGTAGTTTAGTTAGTTACACAACTAACGTAACGTTATGTAGCGTTAGACAC